>SNQJ01S0069291.1:0-39049 GCA_010110895.2 Picea sitchensis
TAGTGGACATCATCATTAGGACAAATGCAATATGTGTCATAGTTCGGGGACCCGTCATAAAAGTAAGAGTGGAATTGAGAGTAACATGTTCCCCCAGTAGCTTTATAAGAATCACAAATATAGTCCGGTGTAGACCATGTAATTTGGAATCCTCTTTGTTGGAGTTGTTCGAAATCCTTATCCGCGCTAATATTGTAGCTTTTATTTGTTGGAACGATTAGAATAGGTATCGCAAGTTGGAATTTTGACGCGCTAATAACCACAGAGTCATAGGTATAGGTGCTTAGAATAGTCTCATTGGCTTTGGCTTCACATTAAGCATCTATAAGGCCACATGTTCCGAAGGGATATCTGATGGTGGAATTGCCACAAGTGTCAGGAGCAGAATCTTCATAGCATGGATAATCCCCAGGTGCCCTAATTTGGATGGTGAACGAGGATAGGGTAGAAATAATACAGGTAAGGAGGAGCAGCATGATAGGAAAGACCATGAGAAGGGAGTAGTTCACTTTTCCACACGCAAGCCGAGAGCTTTCAAAGACGAAGATAAACAAAGACAAACAAAGACGTTGGCTAGCTCTTCTACAAAATGGATTTTTTCATCGAATTGGAGATACAAATTTACACTAATCATTATTTTTTGTTGTTCAAAATTCATTTCTGAATGCAGAAATGGATTCAGCATGCTAAAAAACTCCGAGGGCACTTGGATTATACAGAAATGATCACCAAAATCTACGAATCCACTTAGAAATCGAGACATAGAAATCGAGAGAGCAGTGATTGCACAAGATTAACACACAATAGTAGAATGTATTATTTAATAGACGAATGAAGGTTACATATATAGCATGCAGATCAGTGACTCCTAGCAATCTAGATCCTAAGAAAGTGGATCTGATTAGCTAAAAATAGTAAACCTAGAAACTCACAGTTACAACAGTGATAGTTGAAACTCACAGTTGCAACAGTCATAGTTAACCTAGAAATTCATAGTTACAACAACTGTAAGCATTATCTCTAACACCCTCCCTTAATGCTTACATTACAAATATCACAATCACAAATTACAAAACATAACAAAAGGTTACAACACAAATTTTTTCATGTCTGCCTCACTGGTCCTCATACGCAGTTACACCCATCTCTGAACTTCATAGACACGCTCTTTCTCTCCATCATCTTTGAGCTACCACTTCATACAACACAAATACAACTGCTTCCGACCATCTTTGAAGTATCTATAGGACCAACGATTCTAAACTACCCCGAAGAATAGTCTCGATACTGAAACAATCAGTAATCGATCTTACAAAATGACCTTTTTACACACACTCATCAATACAATGATAACCCTTAACTAATGATCTTGAAGCACCGAAATACAACAAAAATCTCTAGCTTTTAATAGACTTCAAACTAGTTATGCGTTTGTTCTTATAGCTCCAAAGAACATCAAGAACTACATACTTGAGTTATATCACTCTGTTCTTTGAGTGGTTCTTGACAATATAATTTTACAAACAAAAAATAATATAACATACACAAATCACATCACACTATATGTAACACTACAACAAATCTACCAAACCAACTCAAACACTTGCCGAACATAAAGTCCACCCATTGCAGCGGGAATCCGAGTTTCGGCAGAGAGAAAATCGAACCCTGTTGTCAACACCAAAGTAGATCTGGATCTCTTTTCTTCCACACAGTTGTTACTGATCAACGAATGCACAGGCATCTAACCTCTCACAGTTTGATCAGTGAATATCTGGGCAACAATACCCTCGCCAATTCTCCTACGCAGTGGTCCTTTATTCACAAGGAGAGTCTCCCGGAACAATCTCACAAAACACACAGAAAATTTAGAAATTCAAACCCTCTAACCTAATCTACTCCTATAGCGGAATCAACTTATCACTCTTCTCTCATCTTCCAGCCCCTCTCATGAGAGAGTCAGGGCGGTCCTTACTCTGATACCAACTTAGAAATCGAGAGAGCAACCATTGCACAAGATTAACACACAATAGTAGAATGTATTATTTAATAGACGAATGGAGGTTACATAAATAGCATGCAGATCAGTGACTCCTAGCAATCTAGATCCTAAGAAAGTGGATCTAATTAGCTAAAAATAGTAAACCTAGAAACTCACAGTTATAACAATCATAGTTAAAACTCACAGTTACAACAGTCATAGTTAACCTAGAAACTCACAATTACAACAACTGTAAGCATTATCTCTAACAAATCCAACAATTTCTCACCGGATTTCGGGTAAATATCCCCGGAAAAAATCATCATTTTGTATAATCTTTAGCCTACTGATTTGAATTGGTGTTGACTAGCTGTTCTACGAAATGGTTTTTTTCACCGAAATCTGGTGATATAAATTTACACGAATCACTATTTTTTGTTGTTTAAAATCCATTTTTGAATGCAGAAATGGATTCAGCATGCTGAAAAATTCCCAGAGCACTCGGATTATACAGAAATAATCACTAAAATCTACGAATCCAACAATTTCTTGTCGGATTTCGGACAAATATCCTCGAAAAAAATCATCATTTTGTAAAATTTTTAGTGTACAGGATTCAATTGACGTTAACTAGCTATTCTACGAAATGATTTTTTTCACCGAAATCCAACAATATAAATTTACATGAATCACTATTTTTCATTGTTCAAAATACATTGACAACGAAGCAAAAGAAATACAAATAAAATTTAAGAGTAATAACAAAACAAAGAGAATTACAAAATCAACGGGAAAGTGGAAAAGAGGGTGGATTGTCTCGACTTTGACCAAACTATGCGGAATTGCGGTCGACTTGGACCAAACTACGCGGAATTGCTTTAGAAGTCAAAAGTGGGGTCGAAGCTGCGAAGTGGAACCTAAGGTCGGGTAGCGTCTTCTATTTGGGTCCGCCCCTAGATCATGCTCCCTAGATCCATTGACCAAGCTCCCTAGCTGAAGGCATTGACCAAGATACTAACTAATAGGGAGCACCTGAGTGGGCCCAATGGTTAAGAACATGTTTTATCTCCGGGGAGGTCACAAGTTCAAAACCGGCGGGGGGTAGGGATGCTCATATGGGCCCGTTGTGACAAGGCTGGAAGGGTAGACAACCCCTGGGATAGAGGTTCACAAGGTTCACTTCAGTGGACCTTCGATGGACCTCGGGACGTCTCGGCCCCTGCTAAGTCACAAGTTATTGGTATATCTGGCTTGCAGGCTGCTTGGATATACTCTTGGGAGGTTGTTGTTCCCATGGTAAAAAAAAACTAATAGGGAGTGATGGGAAGAAATTGAACTCGAGTTTACCGCACACACACGACAAACGATAGTACCCCGGCAGCAAGATCTTATTGAGTCAGCGCCCTTCTGTTATATTAGTGGGGTCTTTGAAATAAGTTCAAAAAGATGATGAATAATAGATGGCGGAGGAAGTCTGAGAACGATGAATAATAAGATTATGCTTTTAATTGTTTGTATGGAGTGTCACACTAAGACATTGTGCAACATAGAAAAGTTACTATAAGGTTGGTAACGTTCATAATTGATTTTTTTTTCATATTTTATTATATTTGTTATAAATATTTGTGGTTTAGCAGTTGGACAAGTGTCTTTGTGTATATGTTCTCAATACAAATGAACCTCTGTGTATATGAAAAATATTTGATTGGTTTGGTATAAAATAAAACTATCTTTGTCATCTTTTTATGTTATGGAGTTTGTTTTTACTTTTTCATGGCTTCCATCTTAACACTTTGTTTGACTATTCATAGTCATTTTTCTCTCTTCCTATGTGAGCTTCTCCATGTTCATTGTGAGCTGCAAATAGCCTCTGTAGTAACAAGTCTATTTCATCTTGTTATACAATATCTCATCAAGCTTATCTTTTGAACTTAGTCTTTTGGTCTTCCTGGTTCCTTTCGCTAGAACCATTTGAGCTTCCTCTGCTCCTCAACTGCCATAGTTGTAGGCCTCTACAATTTCCCACTTCCTCTCAAGAGCTTTGCTTGTTTTTTTCACTAGACAACTCTACCTACATTTGCAACTGTGGAGTTGTCTCAACAACCCCTACCCAACTGCAACTAGAAGTTGTTCTTCTCTAGGTTACAACTTTCTTGTTGTAGGGTTCTGCCACAAATCTTCTTTTCTCTTAGTTGAAGTCTTCATGAGGTCTGGATCCTTTGCTCTTTCTGTATCAGTTTTCTTTCATCCTTCTTCCATTGCATTGTCTTTGTCAATTTTGCTTCTTTTTTCTTAGAATCTGCAATTACATGAATACAAATATGTTTCTTGTTGGATTGCGCAATGTCCAACAAGATGATTTGTTTTTTCCATTGATCTCTTCATAATGTCTAGTACTTACAAAAAACAACACTTATCTATTATCGGAATGGTCAATTCCAACACAGACTCAATTTTGTGCAAATAATAACCTGACTTTTCTTTCACATCGACTTACAACAATGACATTTAACTATGACTCCCTTAACTTAGTTTTGTCTTCCAGATTCAAGATTTTGACACTCACATTAATGCAATGACTTGACCATAATTTAAACCTTGGGTGTCAAATACCACCGATCATGCACCCTTACATATTACATTAATGACTTCTTCATGACTTTTGAAACTCATCTTCAACTTGGACTTTTGATTTACTTCATTTTTAACTCGCACTTGAACTCGATTATTGACTTGACTCTTAACAAACTCATCAACTTTCATTAAAACTTTGACTCTTTATATCAACGTACAAACCTTTGACATGCTTCACAAATTTGCCGACTTTATTTATAAAAACTCATACATGACTTTACTCTTCATAATTCTGAACTTTTACTTTAGTTCAATGTCCTTCAAACTTGTCTTTGATTCAAATTTCCCAAATTTCCCTTTTCATTGACTCAAATGAATAAATCCATATAACGATTACAAACAAAACAATAAGAACTTTAGGAAGCTTACCATGACTTTTAACCAAATATATCCGTTTTACAACCATGTCCCTTTCAATGCCCAAAGTAACGTACCATTTTAGCCTTTAAGCCATATCTTTCTCTTATAATCAAGACCTTTTATGACTCATTCATATACATATATATATAAGGACACTTTTAACCTTTCATAATAATATATCCACATGGCCATTAAACATTATCTCTACGATTTGGCATGCGGATCCTCCTCAAGCATACATGTAGCATACATGTGTGGATCTCTTTTACTTAAAAGTTGTGGTTCTTTTGTATCTATCTGCATGGTTTTATGCTTTGTATTTTATGTAAGTTTTTGAGTGGGTCTAATGGTTAAGAACATATGTTTCCTCTTAAAAGGTTACAGGTTCAAATCCAAAGGGATAAGATATGTATACCTTCGTAGATTTTACCAGTCAAATCGCAGTTAACTGAGTAGTTTCTTCTTACGATTTGACAGTGATACTAAAAATACAGACAACTCTGCAATATTGTCAATTCTTCAACATTTCACCTAGACTCCAGCGAAATGGTCGCCCGGATCCCATTGAAATATTTTTTCTGCACTCCGCTCGTGAGTTTCTTTGGATTCAACAACTTCTAATGTCAAGTCGTCGTAGTTTCCGACCAATACTTAAGTATATTATCAACTATCTCTTGAATTCCAACACCATGCTTTACCTGTGCAAAAACAAACGGTCCTCCTTCACGCATACGAAGTGAACCCTGCTCCATAACTTTCAAGTCAGCTCCACCTGTTTGTGCAATATCAGTCTTGCTAATGATAAGAAAGTATGCCTGGGTAATCCCCGGTCTACCCTTGCGAGGAATTTTATCTCCTCCAGAAAAATCATTGATGTAGATTGTATAGTCTGTAGATTGTATAGTTTGCAGCAAGATTATCTCCTCCAGATTCACAAAGAAGTATGTTTGCTATGAACAGGTTTGTCAACTCTTCAAGAGGACCTAAATTAATACTAACATCTTCTCTAATGGCAGTATGTGGACAACAACCAGTCTCAACAGCACGAATCCTTTACGTAGGAAGACCACCATCATCATCACTTGGATACAAACGCAGCTACATCATGGACGACTTTCAAATAGGGATTTTAAAGAGCAAGCTTTTACTATTGACATTGGTGGACCAGTTGGCTCCAGGAATAAGATGATGAATTCATCATACATCGCTCCGATCCGCGAACTTGCAACTCCACGAGCTACAGGCTGAGCAACAAACATATGACTATAATTGTAACAAAACAGGAACATAGAGCATAGCTGGGAAAACGATGAAACTCCTGACGAGCTTCCACCGCCATCGTGTTGGGGTGGATTCCACCATACTGGGACAATGACGCACTAAAGTAAATCAACTTTTAGCCAAGAGAGTCAGTGTAAAACATATTATAATATTAAGAATTGTTGTTGAAGACGTCTTTGAGGTGCGTGCTAAAAAAATACTTGTTTTTATGCATTCAAACACAAAAAGAATTCTCTTCTCAACCATAACAATGGCTAGATGTTGGTCAACTTACCCAAAAAAATGCACGAAACACTTTTTCTCTATATATATATATATAAAAAAAACATAAATATTATCTTTGTTAAAAATTTAAAAAAAAAGGGCATATTCAAGCTTTATACCTCTTGATTTGACTGAAATAGTAGTATCTTGGGAAAAAGAACCATGTTCGACAACATAGGTATTTCAATAGGGTATTTCAATAGAGGATGAATACATTTTGTAACCACTCACACAACCATATCAAAGATCAACACACTTATGTTTTTAAAAACATAGTGAAACCCCTTGGGCGAAACATCCATGGCTCTAGCCAACATGGTCACTTGAGGAAATTTATTAATGCAAAAAAAAAAATATTCCAAGATATTTACAAGATAGTTTCTCATAATCGATCATGAGAAAATGACCCTCCATTCTATTTAAATATAGATCGTAGACCAATCAGGTGTTAAGTCACAAATCAATGTTGTTGTTAAGATTGAGGAGAATATGAGCAGTCAGATCACTCTATGTCGGGAACATATCGTGACCGTTAGATTACAAATGCATACTAAAGAAGCACACTAAGAAACACACTTTAACCTAACAACACATTAGACCAAGTTGATGTTAACCAACTCCTAAACCTCTAAATATCCTAGCAAGTCTTGTTTTTAATTAAACCTTGTTGGAAGAAGAAAGTGTCAATTTTCACATACCATGACCTAAGAGTGTGTTTGAGACCATTTAGTGCTTTCTTTAACATGCATACAAGATGTTTTTGTCCCTACTTTCCAAAACCTTTTGGTTGAACAAGATACACTTCTTCTTTTAATTCATCATTTAAAAACACTGACTTAACATCCAAGTGATGTAATTTCCAATTGTACTTGTAGCTAATGGAATCATTAATCTAATGGTATTCATTTTAGCTACAAGTGAAAATGTGTCCCCATAATCTATTCATTTTTTCTATGAATATAATTTTGCAACTAATATAGCTTTAAAATCGTCTATACTACCATCAACATTGAACTTATATTTGAATGTAACCCTTTTGAACCTATAATAATTTTATTTTCAGGCAACTCCATAATTTCCCAAGTTTCATTTTTCATTATGGAGTCATATTCCTCTTTCATAGCAATCATCCATTCCTTATGATCTTTTTCTTGCTCAAAATTCAAAGGTTCTTCTACACTCATAAATTGAGTGATCATATCATAATCATTATACCTAATAGGTGTTTGAATTTTCCTTATTGATCTTTGTAGTGCCTCACCGCTATGCGTAGTTTCTCCACTCTTACTTGGTGTACATTGATTGTTTGCAGCTTCAATGCTATCTTGATCTTCAACATCATCATCTTGATCTTCAATTTCTTATGCTTTCGCACGTTGAATTCCTTCTTTAGAAAGTTTTCATACATCTTTATCATCTTCTTTTTGAATATCGTCTGCATAATCATGAAATATAATGTCTCTACTTGAAAAAACTTTATGAGTAATGGGATCATACATTTTGTAAGATTTATGGTCAACACAATAACCAATGAAGACACATTTGATCGCCTTTGCATCAAGTTTCCTTCTATGTTCCTTTGGAATGTGGGAAAATTCTTTACTTCATAAGGATTTTTATGCTCTAAACATTTGGTTGGACTTCTATTTTTTAGATACATAGAAGTACTTAGCTCTTTATCCTAAAAAACATTAGAAAGACTCTTACCTTTAAACATGCTTCAAGCACATTCAACCAAGGTTCTATTTTTCCTCTCAACCACTCTATTCTACTGAGGAGTATGTGAAACTATGCATTGTTTCTAAATCTCATTGTCGCTACAATATTTGATGAAATCTCTTGATGTGCATTCTCCTCCTTGACATGATCTAAGGATATTGTTATGTTTTCCTATCTTTTTTTCAACCATGTTTTAAAACTCTTTGAAGTATTCAAACACTTCACTTTTCTTTCTTATGAAATAAACCCATGTAAATCTTGTTCTATCATGAATGACAATAAGAAACTAAGAAGCTCCCCCAAGTGATATAATTTGCATTGGCCCACACATATCGATATGCACTAATTCACGAATCTCCCTTTTCCTTTTATCTATACTTATAGGAAACTCATTCCTATGTTGTTCTCCCAGTGCACAACCATCACATTCAATATATTCATTCTTAAAAATTGGAAGACCCTCCACCATCTCTTTCTTTTGAAGTAAAACTTGGTCTTTAAAATTTAGATGACCATACCTTAAGTTCCATAGTTATTTTGTAGACATAGTTGTGGATGCCAAGGCTTGATGATCCTTAGCAATAACGTTAATTTTTTAAAGGAATTCCCCTTTGATTCTTTATACTATAACTTTGTAGTGATCCTGTAGGTCCTTCAGAAGACAACCTAACTTCACAAATTCAACTTTTAATCCTTGATCCGTAATTTTTGAAACTGAGATTAATTTGTTCTTAATCCCTAGCACATACATTACATTATTGATTTGTTTCACATGACTACCTGGAAAAGTTACTCATACATTATCATAACCTTTTATTTTACGACATTTATTATCACCTAGAGATTTTAGCAAGAATAGTTTTCTCATGATAAGTTTCAAACCAATCTCTATGATATCTCATATGAATATAAGCACATGAATTTATGAACCATGAATTATATTCCTTTGTTTCTATTGATAAAAATACATTTGAAATAAATCACTTGAGATTGTTGAAATCATCACTTAGTGTTTCTTTCTATCAACAAAATTGCTTGCATTTCTTCTATATTTGGATTGTTGAAACTTCTTTTTCCTACAATCCTTAGCATAGTGTCTTAGCTTACCACAATAGTAAAATGAGTCATTCTTTCTCACACTTGTATCTATGCTTGGTGATTCCCTTCCTTGATGTAGTTTTACATTAGACTTGCCTCCAACATTCTTTTCCCATGGATTTCCTTTGTATGGATTTTGGGCTTTGGCCTTCAACACCAAATAAGAATTCTAAAACATGTTCTTAAGATTATTCCATCATTTCTATTCTTACAATATGATACTTGTCAAATTGTCAAATGAAGGTGCTTTCTTTCTTGTTGCAAGACTGGGTGATAAATTTCAGTAACCAAATCAGTGCTTGATAACTTCTCACCAATATTACATAGTTTATCCTTTAATTTTTTAATTCTAGATACAAAATTACTAATATTTCCATTTTCCATTTTCTTCCATTTTTATTGATAGATGCTTATGTTGATTAAGGTTGGTTTTCATTGATGTCAACCTTTGAAGAAAGTCTGATAGCAAATTCTGGTAGCACAAAGGTTTGGGTAATGGACCCAAGTTTGTTTGATGAAAAGATGACTCATTATTTTCTTGGTATGGTTGATAAGAAGTACAAATGGATGAACTCCAAAGTGGTCCCCTTATGGTGAAAGCCCTCATGGGAAGACGCTTTGCAGATTGAGTTATCCTAGAAGTATGGTTAGAGAGTTCATGCGTAATTGTGGAATAATGAGATGAAGGTCAGTAAATTTGTCAGTGAAACTATCCTATATGGATAGTGCTTGTCATGCCATTTCCGGTGGTGTGTGGAATGCCACATAACTCCTCACGGTTAGAGAGTTATGGCCATGTGAAGTTGGAGGACCCTCAAGAGTCATCTAGAAGCCCCAAAAAGTCAAAGTGTTAGCAAAATAAATTATTTAAATAATAAAGTTAATGAAGAACTCCCTAAAATAAGAAAAGTGGGATGCTACATGAAAGTATAAATAAGAGGCAAGGCTCTCTCATTTTATCACACTTGAACACATTGAATATCTTTTGTTGTGTAAGGCTTATTGCAAGTACTCATTGATACATCTGAAGTTGTGAAAGTCTCAGGTAGTACAAAGGGTCGACAAAGAAAGTTTCGGAATTACAACGAATACTAAAAAACACTAGTTTCTGAGGCATATGTGGGTTGACAATTGTTGAGGAAAATATATGAAATGATCTTACTCAAACATTTTCAAATCCTGCTTGGCTAAATAAAGATAGACGGGAATATCACCCTATGTTTATAGCCATCAAAACTAATATCCTAATTCATAAGTATTGTTTACAAGTTCTTAGGTTGTTTTTTAATAATTAAAAGCTTGCTGAAAAACTCAATTTTTATGTAATTTTCTGAATATATCAGATGTTGAAATAAATATAGAGACAAAAGTAAAGACACCAAGTCAATAATCAACACATATGAGACATAAAGCAATCCTTTATTTCATTTCAATTCATCAAATAATCGTTCTCTTTACAAAATTTCCCGAGGAAGTTTTGGACCAAAGTCAAACTTAGACATCCCCGATGAAACATACAAAAGGAGTTCTGACAGAAAATAAAAAACTGAACTTTGAAAAGCTGGATTAGCTTGCCATAGATTGTTGCCCACTAGACTCTGCACAATAGCCTTTGTCAGTCATGAAAACTAATTCACAAATAGACAAGTCTACACAGACTATCGAAGATAGATCAACACCTATGAAAAAAAGGTGTCTGAATGATGTAATTCAGCCCTGAATATTGTTGTCTACAATAAGGCCCTACTATTGTAAAAAAGAATTAGGATTCTAATGAATTAAGGAATGAATGAAAACTAAATTATCTCAACAAAAACTCAAGAGCAAACCTTAGTATGCTTCTCCTTCTATTCCCTTCTTGTTCATCCCTTGCCTTTTGCTTTTATAACAATTTAGAAGTGGTTGAAGTAGTTGAACTACTTAATTAGTTAAGTTAACTAAAACTCAACCAACCTTTAGTTAGGGGGAAAATTAATAAATCATAATAAGGGTTTTTAAATAAATAATAACTAGTAGGTGGGACCCCTTGTGACTCCCTTTAGATTTTAACAATCTTAACACAACTAGTTAATTAAACAAAACATCCCTCCTTGTGACTCCCATCACCACATTCATATTTGACAATTTATCTCAATGATATTTGAAATTATTTCTAAAATATATTACTCATATATCCAAAATAACATGTCCAAAATTTCTGAAGTCAACTGTCATCAACAATAAATAAAATAAAAACTTAAAATCCATATTTCCCACTCTGAGATGCAATTCTTCCCTTGTTGCTACTGTCACCTTTTGATCTCTTTGAATTTTCCTTTGGTTGTGTTGAGCCTTTAGGCCTAATCTCGTTGATCACATGAGAGCAATCGTACATCAAATGCATCCGGGAAGACATGGATTTATTTATCAGATCCATTGGAGGGTAAGGAAGGGGCAGCGATGGCTTTTCCTTTGTCAGGGGCATGGTGGGCCTCGGTTTTCAAGCTTTTACTTGCATGGGAAGACTGAACTAGTGAGTGGACAGAGGTAGCTTGGACAATTTGATTGATAGGCGGGGGAGTAGGTAAAGACAAGTTAGGCTAGCCACGATGTTGGGAGACTGTTGGGTGGACAATCTCTTGCCATCTATCCTTCTTCAGAACTTCAGGCTGTAGTGAGACATGAGGATGCACGGGGACACCAGGGGCCTGTGGGGCTTGGAAGGAAGGCATTTTCGGTCTAGGTTGGACCACTCCTTGCCCAATCCAATTAAAAAACCCATCTTGAAATAGTTGGCCTCACTCTTGCAAGTCAGCATCAAAGTGAATGGAGAATCTTGGCCTTCTAGGGCCCCTATTCCAATTACCTCTTCCTCAGTTACCTCTTCCATGGCTACCTCGACTGAAAAATCTCATTCATGTATGCATGATTGATTAGCAAGTAGTTTCTTTAACAACCATACATGACAAATCTTTTAAAAATATGAAATAAATTTTGGCTCAACAACATATCAGACTCATGCAATCCAATCCATACAAATTATTTAACCGTTGTCAATGAGCAAGGGGTGAAAAAAGGTTCTGGGATATGTGAGGGGTTTGTATTGAGCGAAAAATGTTAAAATGAGGGGAAAAGATCATGGTTACTACTCATAGACAAAAAAAAATCAACTGTAATGTAAACCAAAGAATATATCACTGTAGTCCATCGTAAATTGTCATAATACAGAGTTCCTCTTAACTATAATTAAATTTTAGGAACAGGGAGTGAGTAATGAAAATGGGAAGGCGAAGGGATTGTAATTAGCGAAAAGTGAACTAATGGTAGGGGAAAAATAGTGGATATTGTTCATAAAATCAATTAACTAATCCATCAAACAATTATGTATTTAGTGCAGATGATCCAACACTAACCAATTACTGTGATCAATTAACAATCACTATGTGTAATTTGACCATTACTGTGTGTTAAACTAGCTCACTATTCACATTTAAATCCTTAACACTTTCAATTAATCACAGTGTCATCATACTCAAAATAATATGCCTTCCAAAACAACCTGTACAAGGATTTGTTTCCTCTCACTTCTTCTTTTTACAATTTAACACAATTCCAATGAACACACAATGATTTATATCAACTTTGTTCAACATCCAAACCACCAACCATTTGTCATAAATTAATCCTTCAAATCAAACACACACACAAGTTCTTTTAAATCATGTCTGATTCCATTCCTCAATTCAATTTAACAATTAAATTGCAATGAAACCATACTGTTATAGAACTTGTACCCATCTCTGATGGTCTAATAAATGATACGGTGCACGATATCCATCAAACATACACAGTGGAAAGCCAAAATACAATCATCAATATTTCAAATTGCAATAATCCTAATTGGCAATTTAAACACACAGTAACAACAACCATTATTTCAACTTAAACGATGTTGTAGGAACACAAAAAACATTCAAAATGTAAGAGAATTTATGTGATTGTACGTGTTTAATTAATCTGAATCAAAACATCAACGATGTTGAGTTATCAATCCAATACAAGGAGACAGCAAATGTATGCCCAATCTCATTTCTCAAATCAACCAATTTAAACCATGTTGAACTAGCGAATCAATTGCCACAATAAAAGAATACAACGATTATACACCAATCATAAAAACCATTGTCAACATTGTTAACAGAGACAACCAATAATCAACCACTGACGACGATACTCCACCAACTCATAACAGTCAACCATGTGCCCGACCAAAAATAACCGGTTCATTTATCAAAATTGGGCTTAAAATAATCAAGGGTGGGCTCTGAGTAATCAAGGGTTCGCTCGGTGGAACCAACACAAGGAGACTGGAGTCAACCACACCAACTGTAGAGAAGAACCCTTCGAGACAACACGGTGGAAACATAGGCCACATAACCATTTGTTTGCAAGACGGGTGACAGTTCACACCAGGCAAGAGAGATTATGAATAGAGGAGCAGAGGTTCCTCACTGGCCAATAAATAACACCGAGAAGATGCAGGGCATAACCCTTGCGGTTTTCCCCCAAAAAAACAATAATGTTGATATAAAAGTAGAGCCATGAAATAGCAACCAACCCTTAAAGCGAGCCTCTTGGAATAATATCCATCATAACCCACTGCACAGACACCAACAACATAACAAGCCCACTATCAGGTGAAAACGATATGCAATGACCCAAGGTGGTTGAAAATCAAACACAACAACCCCATAACACCAAATATGACTGGTAAGTTTACAATAACTGTGTGGAAACAACCAGCAAGTCTGGACCGAATGAAACCCTTCAACCAAAACCCATAAGATAACAGAGAACCTTCATGGCTTCCACCACACAAAATAATCAATAAAATCGTGACTTCACTATCCATTTTTTCATTTACAATGAATACACACAACCAACTATTTCATAGAAATATGACAAGTTTACATAGTTGTCAGTCTCAAAAAAATCATAGACCAATACATCACTGAGCCAATATCTATTTCATAACCAGAGGAAGTTCATGGATGGCGGAAAAGACATACCTGTAACTAAAAATCCTTAAAAACTTGAGCTTGTTCAAGCAGTTCTTCCCATTGCCTGAAAATCGGAGCTTAGCCACAGTGAACAACAATTGAATAATATCCAACCTAGGGTGACGGCCAGTGGGAGAGGTATGGAGTGACATGCAATAAATGCACGTCGCTTCCATCCTCTGCTCATTCAATTACTTAGTACATTCCAGCCAACCATCAATTAATCCATGCATCAAAATTAACATCCATTACTTGCCAAATGCGTCGCCCCATATCACATTTAACCATTTCCAACCATGCCATAACACATATCGAATGTGATTTCATATAAATCAATACATCGTATAGCCACTAACTTCATTAGCTAGGACTAACACCATTTCTTTAATTTCAATGCATATAGTAGCATAGTAGCATAGTTTAGTTTCTTCCTGTTGTATTTTGTTCATATTGCTTTTATCTCTTTTTAATTACTCTTATTTGTTGTTACTAACATGTATCTTGTGAAGGTGTCACAAGTAATGAATCAAGGATCAAATAGCAAGGTAAAAATGGATAACATAAGCCATTATGACATGAAATTAGAGCCTAGAGCAACAGAACCAACACATAACATGCATTATCCATCTGCCATTATGTCACAAATAAAACCAATATTTCATCAATCTTGTAGAACCCTGTAAGCAGTGTCGAACAACATCATAAATATCAAATAAGAACTCATCTAATCCTCCAATCTACAAGGGGGTCCCACCTACTAGTATTATATATGTATCATTAACTTATAATAATAGGCTTTTAGCAATACTTTGCGGGCAAAATTCTCATTGCGATTTTTATCGTCAACAAACTGGCGACTCCACGGGGAAATTTGTTTTCAACAGATTTAGAAATCAGAACACATGGTTTTACAGACCAAGAACAATAGTTCAAGAAGATATAACCAGGAATATTATGCAACAGGGGGAAGTGAGCAGATTTAATGGAAAAATGACAGGGAATTTGGGAATAACTCATGAAAAATGTTAATTATGAGGGGGTTTACCACTGTGTGCATAATCATTCAACCGAAATCTGCTCTTTACTTCAAGGAGAAAAATTATGGACTTTCTCTTTTAAATTCTCAAATGGATGAAGAAATGAAAGAGGAAGCGGGAGATAAACAATTTCTTTAAAAGACAGCAGTGAAAGCAAATAGCAAATTCAAGTGCTTTTAGGGGAAACATCGTAACAACTATGTAAGCTTGATTGTTATTTCCTAACAATATCTTGCAGGAGTGTCACTATGGTAGAACTGATCCAACATCTCATTCTTGACCAAGATCAACTAAAAGACAAAAAAACGATAAAAATCATGACAAAAAGAAAATGCAAAATTTAAAACGACAGAAATAAAGTGTAAGAAATGTAAAAGCAATAGAAAAATGCTAAAAACAGAAAGCATAAATCAAACTACTGTAAAGCAAAAAAAAAATAGTGAAAAAAAATGAAAGTAGTTCTAGACTACTAATATACAGAAAATCCAAACAACGTTAAAACCTTTCAAGTTGGTTCCACGTAATGTTTCAAGTGGGAACCGTTAGTGTTGTAGGAGAATAATCGCTCCTGTAAATCTTTTAGAATGTAAGAATTAGTACCTAGGACAAAAGCGATTTTGAAAGGACCTAGCCATAATTTTTTAAATTTTGAGACCATTGATGGTCCTTTAGAGTATATGATTAGATCATCAAGATAAATATGAATGTCGATCAATTCGTCGGGAATTATTTGCATAGGTCTTTTAAAAGTGGTACTTGCATCAGGTAAGCCAGAAAGCATACGTTCATGAATCACAGTACCCCAATCAGTGATAAATGTGGTTTTGTAAGCGTTTTCCCCTTTTACCTTGATCTAATTGTAACAAAAAGACCTTCAAGTAAGGACATCATCGGTGACCTTACAACTTGCTACAAAATCATTTCCATATTAGGGGGAGGGGAAGGATTTTTCACAATACCCTGATTGAATGTGAGAAAATTAATGTAGAAGTTAATATGATCAGTGACCTTCGGAACATGTACCAATTTGGAAATCCATTCAGGGTACTTGACCAGAAAGGTGATTCCAGCCTTCAAAAAATTTTCCAACTCTCTTCAAATAGTTTCTTTCAATGTAGGGTCGATAGGTCTTTGTTTTCGCCTAACTGGTTTTATGCCTTCTGATGCAGGAGCATCGTGTCAAGCACATAGAGGCGGGAACATTCAACACATGCAAGTTTTTCCAGGACTTCGACGTGGGCAGCTACAATAGATTTCGGGATCCGCCTCCACTCAGCACCAGAATTCACTTTTTGAGGCACGCTTGAACCGGTGCCGAATTTTACCCTGTGAAGCAATTTTTTGAAATTGTAAACAAAGCAGGAGTTTCCACTTCGGCTCTGGAATGCAACTGGACTTAGATAGTGTAGGATGAATTTTAGAGTAGGAAAGTAGCCAGGGGAAAACCCTAGGAACATTTTGAGTTATGAAAAAGTTTGTAAGCCAGTTAGCGGCAGGTAGAAGAGGAGGAATACAGAAAGAAATTGAGCTGGAAGAGAACTGCGATTGAGCAGAAAATCTCAGTTTTTGGAGCTAATGTATTTTGTATGTAATTAGTAGCCAGTGGGCACTTATGAATGGAACAGAATGGAAAATTGATCCAAATATGTTGTGCTTGGACTATGTGTAATTTCCCGTTATTTTCTTTTTTATAAATAAGTGAATGGAACTGTGAGATTTTGGCAGTTTCAATTGTTTCTTTTCATTTGGAGCTTTGCAAGGTGTGCATCGAGCCAGAAAGGAACGTTGTGGGATTATTTTTCTCTTCACTGGGAGCTCTACAAGGTGTGCATTGAGCGAGAGAGAAAACGTTGTGAACTTGAGTTATCGAAATCCCTCAGACGCAAGGAGTGGGCGGGAGATCGAAGTCTGAACCAGATAAAGCTCATGAGGGATAACACTTCGAAAGGTGTTGTCGAGACCAGAAAATCATTCCCTGGAAGGAGCGAAGATTGAATCTTTGCAGACTTAGAAAATCTTCTAAGTCGGAGTCGAGTAAAAGCTCAGGAGGGAGAATGCCCTTGAGTGTTGGATCGCTATGGGGATTCCCGTGGATCGTCCGATAGGAAGGAGGAGGGCAGACTTTAACGCCACATAGATCCAGGTGAGGGGAGTTCAAAGATCGAAACGAATGGTGGGGAGTCCTCAAGGAGGAACACCGAAACCCCGCAAACCATTGGATAAAGTGGAGCTGCAAGGAGGTTAGCGGCAAGGGCTACTTGACGTCCAAAAGCTCAGGAGGAACAGCGACCATCGATCTTGGATAGATCTGTACCATTGGTTTAGTTCGTGAACTTGGGTATCGCCAACCAGAGGGATAGAGGCCTTGTATTTCAAGTTCCCGAGTCCTGAGATCGCAAGATAACGAGGACTGTCCGTTTTGCGAACTCGAATATCGTGAACTGGAAAGCAGAGTCCCTTATTCTTCAAACCTATGAATCATGAGATGGCAATTTGATTTGAACCGTCGAGCACAGGCAGATCTAGACCATTGGTCCACATCGCGATCTCAGGTCTCACGAGCTGGAAGGACGGAGGTCTTGATCTTCAAACCTTCGAATCGTAAAATCGCGATTTGATCTGGACCATCGACTACAGGCAGATCTAGACCGTTGATCCACATCATGATCTTGGGTCTCGCAAGTTGGAAGGATAGAGGGCTTGACTTCCAGAGCCCCAAATTGTGAAATAGCGAGGTCGGACTATTTCGTGAATTTGGGTATCACGGGTTGGGAGAGAGGAGTTCTTGTGCTGCAAACCTCTGAGTTGCAAGATCACTAAATAGTGAAAGGCAGAAAGGATAAGGGCACAGTCACAACCATTGGTCTCACACAGTGGGAGCTCACGCTTGGCGCTTGAAAAGAAAAAAAAAAATCCAACTGAGCATTCGTGGAGTGGACCTGTGTGTTCGTTTCTAAGGGTTCCAGTTGGAATCGGAAGAGCCATTTCGGCTCCTGAACTAGAAGATCCAGACCAGGAGGTCACGCAGCCCCGAGGAGGGATAGGGGGTCTACATTAGGTGGTATCAGAGCACATTTTTCGTTTGTAGATTTCAGGTGAAGGAGGAAAAATGAAGGAGACAGAAAACTCAAAGTTGTACTCTGTGTGTGATAGACAGTCAACATAATGCCACCAAGAAGACGAGATCCACTTTTAGCCAACCGTGTTGTAGAAATGGAGATGTGAGAGTTTTGCGCCCGAATGGAAGCAATGGAAGAAGCACAGAGAAGAGCACCTGACGTTGGGGATGTCAGTGATGCGGAAAGAGAAGAGGTTGAGGTTGAAGAAGCTGCAGGAAAGGATGTTGTAGAAGAACGTTTGTTGAGAGCAGTTGCCAGATTGGGAGGCAGAGCTAAGATAGAGGTTCCCATGTATGAGGGAAATCTAGACGCTGAAGAACTGTTGGACTGGATAAGGTCCATGGACAAACACTTCGACTATGAAGATGTCGATGAGGAAAAGAAGGTGAAACAGGCAATCACCAGGCTAAAAGGGCATGCAACACTGTGGTGGGACGAATTGCAGGCTGAGAGGAGAAGTAAAGGAAAACAAAGGATAAAGAGTTGGGACAATATGGTAGCCAAACTAAAGGATAAGTTCATACCCAAAGACTACCAGATCAACCTGTTCAAGAAGCTACAGAACCTGAGGAAAAAAGGAATGACAGTCAAGGAGTACACTGAGGAGTTCTACAGGCTAAACATCAGAACTGGACAAAGGGAGAGACTTGAAGAAAAAGTTGCCAGGTATATAAATGGCTTGAGATATGAAGTCCAGGATGAGCTGAGCATGATGTCAGTGAAGACTGTGGAAGATGCTTATCAATTTGCATTGAAGGCGGAGGAGAAGCTGGCTAGAAAACAGAACCAACAAGGAAGAGGCAAAATCTCAGTCCCAAGAAAAAGCAAGGGATTTAACCGTGACAAAGCGCACTAGTCTAAGGATGAGGCTGAGAAACCACACAATCACTCGGAACAAGGAGGAAGTTCACGAGAAAGACAGAATGGTGGAAGAAACTCTTCTAGAGGAAGAGGCGGAGGAGGATTGAGGTGCTATAACTGTGGAAAGATAGGGCATATGTCTTGGGAATGTCCTGAGAATAAGAAGGAAGGAGGAGAAGCTCATATCTCATAAGCACAACGAAGAGATGTTGAAGTAGAAGGAGCAGAGGATGGAGCATCCCTGATGTTGAGAAAAGTTCTCTTAAAACCAGAGGCATAAATTGAGAAGCCAGTGCAGAGAAATAATCTCTTCAAGACAGCTTGCAAGACTAAGGATAAAGTATGCAAGGTGATCATTGACAGTGGGAGCACTAACAATCTAGTATCCATGGAGATGGTGGAGAAATTGGAGCTAAAGACAACTACACATCCAAAGCCATACAAAGTCTCATGGCTGCAAAAAGGACACCAGGTAATGATTACTAAACAATGCTTGGTTGAAATTAAAATAGGAGGATATAAAGATAAAATCACATGTGATGTAATTCCCATGGACGTATGCCACATTTTGTAGGGAATACCATGGCAATATGACAGAAATGTCATTCACAATGGAAGGAAGAATACATACACATTGGAGAAGAATGGTAGAACGCATATGCTACTGATGGAGGAGAAGAAAGCGAAAGAGGAAGCCAACACAAGCATACTTCTCATGAGTGGGAAGGAACTCCTGAAGGAAGCCAAGGAAGAACAAGAGATGTAGTTCACTATGGTGAGGAAGCCCAAAGCCATCCTTACAAGTACATCAATGGATGATTTGCCTAAAGAAGTTCAGGAGCTGCTGGATAATTTTGCTAATATAGTGGTGGATGAGCTGCCAAACTCATTGCCACCCATTAGGAGTATCAGTCATCATATCGACTTGATACCAGGAGCAAGCCTGCCAAACAAGGTAGCATATAGATTAACACCTCGAGAAAATGAGGAGGTGATGAACCAATTCCAAGAATTGTTGGATAAGGGTTTATTCAGAGAAATTTTGAGCCCATGCTCAGTACCAACTGTGTTAAGCCCAAAAAATGATTGAGGATGGAGAATGTGCACAGACTCGAGAGCCATCAATAAGATCATCATCAGGTACAAATTTCCTTTACCAAGAATGGATGATTTAATGGATTTCTTAAGTGGAGAAAATTTATTTTCTAAGATAGACCTTAAAAGTGGATATCACTAGATTAGGATGAGAGAAGGTGATGAATGGAAAACAACCTTTAAGACAAATGAAGGCCTGTATGAGTGGCTGGTTATGCCATTTGGCTTAACGAATGCCCCGAGCACTTTTATGAGGCTGATGAATGAAATTCTGAAAGATTTCATTGGCAAGTTCGTGGTTGTATATCTGGATGATACACTGATCTTTAGCAGGACTAAAGAGGAGCATTTGAGGCACCTGACGCTAGTAATGGGAAGGCTACAGCAGGAGAAGCTGCTGAGCAATTTGAAGAAATCCTCTTTTATGAAGACAGAACTCGTTTATTTGGGTTTCGTGATCTCTTCGAATGAATTGAAGATGGATCCAGAGAAGGTGAAAGAAATCATAGAATGACCGTCACCAAGGAGCATGTTTGAGGTAAGGAGCTTTCATGGGTTAGCAAGTTTTTATAGAAAGTTCATTAGAGACTTCAGTGGAATTTGTTCACCCATGATGGATACAGTGAAGAATCAACACAAGTCTTTTAAATGGACAAAGGAGGCCGAAAGGAACTTCAATATACTGAAGGAGAAGATAACAGAATGACCAATTCTGGTCTTGCCGAATTTTGGGAAGACATTTCAGGTGAGATGTGACGCAAGTGGAGTTGCAATAGGAGCAGTTCTGAGTCAGGACAATCGACCTGTTGCCTATTTCAGTGATAAGTTGAATGAGACTAAGAGGAAGTACTCCACATATGACAAGGAGGTCTATGCCATAATTCAAGCATTGAAGAAATGGAGACATTATCTTGTTCCACAAGAGTTTGTCTTGTACAGTGATAACCAAGCTTTACAATTCATAACCTGACAAGAAAAACTGAATCAAAGGCATGAAAAATGGGTTGAATTTATGCAAAATTTTACTTTTGTCATAAAACATATTGCTGGGAATGCTAACAAGGTTGTTGATGCATTAAGCGAGAGATGTTTAATTCTGCAAGAATTCCAAGTAGAGACCTTGGGGTTTGAACACCTTAAGGACATGTATTGTGATGATGCAGATTTCAAGGAGGCCTGCGAAGCATGTACAAGCCCTGTACTGAGAGATAGAAGTCGGTGGACAGAGTATATGGTTCAGGAAGGATTATTGTTCAAAGGAAACCAATTGTGCATACCAAGATGCTCAATGAGGGGAAATCTTCTGAAGGAGAAGCATAGTGGAGGATTGGCTGGACATTTCGGCCACGATAAGACATTTGCACAGTTGAGCAGTTCATACTATTGGCCAGGTATGATAATAGAGGTGATAAAGTTTGTGAACAGATGTAGAATCTGCCAACATGCAAAGGGGAAAACACAGAACACTAGATTGTATCAACCATTGCCAATACCAGAGAGGCCTTGGGATGCAATAAGCATGGATTTAGTGTTAGGATTTCCAAGAACACAAAGGGGATTTGATTCTATATTTGTGGTGGTAGATAGGTTTTCAAATATGGCACATTTCATCCCATGCCAGAAGACCAGTGATGCAACACATGTTGCAAATCTATTTTTCAGAGAAGTTGTAAGACTTCACGGTCTACCTAGGAGCATTGTCTCAGACAAAGACACAAAATTTGTTGGTCACTTTTGGAGGATGTTGTGGAAGAATATGGGGATGGATTTTTCCTTCAGCTCAGCTTATCACCCTCAGACAGATGGGCAGATTGAGGTGGTAAACAGAATTTTGGAAAACTTATTAAGAAGTCTGGTTACTGAACACCATAACCAGTGGGATCAGATTTTGCCATAAGAAGAATTTGCATACAATGACTCACCAAACAGGAGCACTGGGAGGATCCCATTCCAAATACTCTATGGAATACAACCTAGGGGAGTGTTTGAGTTAATGGACTTAGAATAGGGAGAGATCAGAAGTGCTGGAGTAGAGGATTTTGCTACTGAAATACAAAGACTCCATAGTCGGGTCAAAGAACAATTACAGAGTTCCAATCAGAAATACAAGCACAGAGATGATCAACATCATAGGGAACTTCAATTTGAAGTGGGAGATCAAGTTTTAGCACATCTCAGGAAGGAAAGGTTCCCTAGGGGAACATATAACAAATTGAAGATGAAGAAGATAGGACCCTGTAAGATTTTGAGGAAATTTGATGCAAATGCCTATGAGATCGAACCGCCATATGGTGTGGGAATTTCACCCATATTCAACGTTTTAGACCTGTATCCTTACAGGAAAGATGAAACAGAAGAGTCAGAAGATCAAGGGAAGATTCAGTGGGAGAAACAGATGCCTGTAGCAGAAAAGTCGTAGATGGAGAAAATTGTTGATTAGAGGATTGGCAAAAAGACCAGGAGGAAGACTTATTTTGAGTATCTGGTCAAATGGAAGGGACACCCAATCAAATATGCCAGTTGGGATAACGAAGCTGCTATCCAGAAGTAGGGAAAATCAGTAGAGGAGCTCATGGACAGGAGTCCATGAATTTTTGGCAAGGGGAGTATGATGTAGGAGCATCGTGTCAAGCACATAGAGGCGGGAACATTCAACACGTGCGAGTTTTTCTAGGACTTTGATGTGGGTGGATACAACGGATTTCGGGATCTGCTTCCACTCAGCACCAAAATTCACTTTTTGAGGCACGCTTGAACCGGTGCTGAATTTTACCCTATGAAGCAAGTTTTTAAAATTGTAAATAGAGCAGGAGTTTCCAATTCAGCTTTGGAATGTGACTGGACTTAGATAGTGTAGGAAGAATTTTAGAGTAGGCAAGTAGCCAGGGGAAAACGCTAGGAACAATTTGAGTTATGAAAAATTTTGTAAGCCAGTTAGTGGCAGGTAGAAGAGGGGGAATATAGAGAGAAATTGAGTCGGAAGAGAACTGCGAGTGAGCAGAGAATCTCAGTTTTTGGAGCTAATGTATTTTGTATGTAATTAGTAGCCAGTGGGCTCTTATGAATGGAACATAATGGAAAATTGATCCAAATATGTTGTGCTTGGACTGTGTGTAATTTCCTGTTATTTTCTGTTTTATAAACAAGTGAATGGAACTGTGAGATTTTGGCAGTTTCAATTGCTTCTCTTCATTTGGAGCTCTGTAAGGTGTACATCGAGCTAGGAAGGAACGTTGTGGGATTGTTTTTCTCTTCACTAGGAGCTCTGCAAGGTGTGCATTGAGCCAGAGAGAAAACATCGTGAACCTGAGTTATCGAAATCCCTCAGACGCAAGGAGTGCGCAGGAGATCGAAGTCTGAACCAGATAAATCTTAGGAGGGATAACACTTCGGAAGGTGTTGTCGAGACCAGGAACTCATTCCTTGGAAGGAGTGAATATTGAATCTTTGCAGACTTAGAAAATCTTCTAAGTTGGAGTCGAGTAAAAGCTCAGGAGGGAGAACTCCCTTGAGCGTTGGATCGATGTGGGGATTCCCGCGGATCAACCGATAGGAAGGAGGAGCGCAGACTTTAACACTGCGTAGATCCAGGTGAGGGGAGTTCAAAGATCAAAATGGACGGTGGGGATTCCTCAAGGAGGAACACCGAAATCCCACAAACCGTTGGATAAAGTGGATCTGCAAGGAGGTTAGCGGCGAGGGCTAGTTGACGTCCAAAAGCTCAGGAGGAACAACGACCATTGATCTCGGATAGATCTGGACCGTTGGTTCAGTTCGCGAATTTGGGTATCACCAACCAGAGGGATAGAGGCCTTGTCTTTCAATATCTTGAGTCGCAAGATAACGAGGACTATCTGTTTTGCGAACTCGGATATCGCGAACCGAAAAGCAGAGTCCCTTATTCTTCAAATCTCTGAATCGCGAGATGGAAATTTGATCTGAATCGTCGATCACAGGCGGATTTGGACCGTTGGTCCACATCATGATCTCGGGTCTCGCGAGCTGGAATGATAGAGGTCTTGGTCTTCAAACCTCCGAATCGCGAAATCGCGATTTGATCTGGACCGTCGAATACAGGTGGATCTAGACCGTTGATCCACATCATGATCTCAGGTCTTTCAAGTTGGAAGGACATAGGGCTTGACTTCCAGAGCCTCGAATTGCGAAAAAGCGAGGTCATACCATTTTGCGAATTTAGGTATCGCAGGTTGGGAGAGCGGAGTTCTTATGCTGCAAACCTCCGAGTTGCGATATCGTGAAATAGCGAAAGGCAGGAAAGATAAAGGCGCGATCACAGTCATTGGTCTCACATGGTGGGAGCTCACGCTTGGCACTTGAAAAAAAAACAAACTAACTGAGCCTTCGTGGAGTGGACCTATGTGTTCGTTTCGAAGGGTTCCAATTGGAACCGGAAGAGCCATTTCAGTGCTCGAACTAGAAGATCCAGACCAGGAGGTCGCGTAGCCCCAAGGAGGGATAGGGGGTCTGCATCACCTTCCTTGAGGGGAATGGCATGTTGTATAAGACCAGGATCAAAACCATGAAGATCCTCATAAGAACAATAAAAAACCTCTTGAAATTCACCAAGTAGCTCGACAAACTTCATCTTCTCTTCATCAGAAAATTGGACACCTATTTTAACATTCTTTGGAGATTCATGTGTGCCAATGTTCAAGGAGATGGTTTCACCCACCTTCCTTTTTGACTCCTCTTCTTTCTATTTCTCTTTCTTTCCCACATCACGCGATGAAAATGAACTCTCTAGGGGAGTCAAGCCTTTAGGAATCTTATCATCTTCTATGAATATAATTTCCTTGGGCTTAAGAGGTTCATTTTGAATGAAAGCACAAATGATCTCATCGTTAGAGAAGACCTACCAAGATTCTATATTGTCAGGGATATGTGGATGATATAGAGATTGAAAAGTACAATCAGGTCTATGTGGCAGAAATTGTCGAGTAGGGGAGGCTACAAAAACAGCTAACCGATCATCCATTGAGTTCAATTCCCTCTTAACATGAGTGATGTTGAAAGATAATAGGTTCATGATAAGTGCCCAAATAGTTTGGGTGTATCGTTTCATCAACTTGTTGCTAGGGGATTAAATCTTACGTCCAAGGTTCACAACAAGCTCGGAATCCCCAAAAACTGAAAGGTGACCACAACCAAGATTATAGGTGTTTTCAATGCCTAGTAATAAAGCTTTGAATTCAATGACATTGTTCATGCAAGCAAACGCCAACCTATAAGAAAAGTTGTGGATTTTTCCTATAGGAGAAATCAAGACAATGCTAGCTCCATTACCTTCATTTGAGCATGAACCATCAAAGTGAATGTGCCATGTACCATCATCTGAATCAATTTGTTCCATGGTAATTTTATCCTCCTGAACAAATATGGAATACACTGCTAGGTCCTCTTCGATATAGTTTATATTAGGTTGTGGGACACTCTCTATGTAAGGTGAAATCCTTCCCTCTCTAAGGACAATAATTTTTTTACCATTTCGGGGAACAAATAAATGTGTTCCATCGAGTGAGAGGTATCCACCCATTAAAGCTTTCTAATCTCTTCCCAAGATGATTGAGTAATTTCTTACTGGAATATCAATTACCTTAATACTAAGGGTTGTCCTTACTTCAGGGTGTGCGCACAAAACTAAGGTCACATCCTTAATATCACCTATGGTCGTTTGTTGTAGGATATTATAGGAGAGCATGCTTCTGGAATTTTCATTTGTACAAGACAATCCTAGCTCTTCCATAATAATATTTGACATCACACTTGGGCCCGAACCGCCATCAATGAGGCAACAATGGGAGATTTTATCCATAATCTTTACAAAAATATAAAAAGGGGGATTTTTTTACAGGGTATCTAAAGTTATGTACACCTACTTTATTTACAGACGAATCCTCTTCATTCACCTCTTCATAGAGGTTGGATACAATGGAAGCCTTTCCTTCCATGAATTGTTTCAGATGCCTCTGTTGTTCAGGGACGATAACCATGTCCAGGAGGGTGGCATCCGCTTTGATGTTGGCCAACTGATTTAGAATATTGTATTTGGAAGAGGGGACAGGGGAAGTTGTTCCTTGACTGTCAGGAACCTTAGGAACCTGAACCGTAGCAGTTGGTGATGATGAGCTTGGTCCAGAAGAATTGCGGGGAGGATCATATTTTCCTTTGGGAGTGTAGGATTTGTTCCTAGTATTGATGATCATGACATCCTCCGGCTCTGCAAAATCTAGGACAACGATGGTAGTTTCTGGTATTTTACCAAAGATATTATCTCTGGCACTCCTCCTTACCTCACATGTGGCTTCCTCGTGGTGTTCCTCACAAAATTTACACTAACTTCGAGGCAAGATATATTTAAGCTGAAAATTATTTTCAATCGGGTTTCTAAAGGGAGGTGCAGAAGAGGATGAAGCTCTAGGGGTGAGAGAGGAGACAATTCATTTTTGCTCATATGTTATCATACTATTATTATTATCTTGTACTAACTGTAAGAGGGCGGACATGTCTACCTGTTTAACCAATTCTCCTTGGGGAAGACCTGTTCTTTTGAGTTGTTCTTCATACTCTAAACAAGTATGCAAAGTAGAACCAAGGTTATCAATGGATTTTTCCTCGATCCTATGACGATAGGGGGAAGGTAATGCATTGTAATAATGCATGAAAGCGGTTTGGTTCTGAGGTCGGATCAGTTCAGGGATTTGATTGTATAACTTAGTGAAATGCAAGTTGAAGGACTTGATGGTCTCACCATCCTTATAGGCGATGTTATTGTACTCCCGTAACTACTCAGTTGGGCTTTTAGATTTCCCATAAGTGGATCTGAACCAATAAACTAACTCCTCCCAGGTAGACAGAATCTTAGGAGGAAGGTTAGATAAATCGGTCATAGCCTTCCCTTCCAAGGAATTGACAAATAAGTGCATGCAAGTATCATTGTCATTGGCTCTTATATTGTGACAAGCATTAGAAAATTTCACTAGGTGTCCATTCATAGTGACAATGTTATTTCCTAAAAACCTATGGAGATGATCTTTGAACTTAGGAAGTGGATGAGTACCAGGTGCAAGGTTAAGAGGAGAGGACACATGCTACGGTGTGGTTGTGGCGTCTTCTTCAAACTGAAAAAGCCCGTACTTTTTAATTACTTTGGTGGGATTTGTGGTAGATTGGACAGAGATATGGTGGCTATATAAGCTACCAATCACTGATGAAGATGAATACTGAGAGGAGGGAGAACTTCCAGTGCCACCAGATCCACCACTAGATGCCATCTTGTGGGTGATAAGTGAGGGACAAAAGGACGAACTAGATGAATCAGACAAAGTTCTGCTTAGAGAACTTTGTTGGGTTGACAACACAACATCCCTTCTTCCTATTTCAGCAATAGGATTAATTTCATGTGATAAGCATCTTCTTCTTCTAGAAACACGAGAGTCTAAGGACATGAAAGTAAGGCCAAAACTGAAGGAACAAGAAAGTTACTGTTGATTTCTAGGTTGTCTACATCTAGCTTCCCAATGTTCTTGGGCACTAATATCTCGTTCAATTGTTGCCCATGAATGATTAATCTCAACACGAGTATTGGCAATGTCTAAAATGGTGTTGAACAAATTCAAAGCAATGTTGGTCTGATCTTGAAGACTAGGTTCAATATTGGGTTGCCTTGCAAAAGGCACAGTCATTAAGAAATAAAACAATCAAAGAATCAATATCATAAAAATAGATGTATTCGATGCTAATCAAGCATAAAAATTAACCAGAGAGATATTGAAGATCTCCCCAGTATGGTCGCCAAATAAATATTGAGGAAA
The DNA here is from genome assembly GCA_010110895.2 of Picea sitchensis. Classification (NCBI taxonomy): domain Eukaryota; kingdom Viridiplantae; phylum Streptophyta; class Pinopsida; order Pinales; family Pinaceae; genus Picea; species Picea sitchensis. The sequence continues at coordinate 28,321 of SNQJ01S0069291.1, forward strand.
AGATATGAAATGATCTTACTCAAACATTTTCAGATCCTTCTTGGATAAAGTAAGATAGATGGGAATATCACCCTATGTTTATAGCCATCAAAACTGATATCCTAATTCACAAATATTGTTTACAAGTGCGTAGGTTGTTTTTCTATAATTAAAAGCTTCATGAAAAAATCAAATTTTATTTAATTTTCTGAATATATCAGATGTTGAAATAAATATAGAGACAGAAGTAAAGACACCAAGTCAATAATCAACACATATAAGAAATTAAACAATCATTTATTTCATTCCAATTCATCAAAGAATCTTTCTCTTTACAAAATTTCCTAAGGAAGTTTTGGACCAAAGTCAAACTTATACGTCCCCGATGAAACATACAAAAGGACTTCTAACATGTAATCAAAAGCTGAACTTTGAAAATATGGATCAACTTGCCACAGATTGATGCCCACTAGACTTTGCATAATAGCCTTTGTCAGTCATGAAAACTAATTCACAAACAAACAAGTCTACACAAACTATCAAAGATAGATCAACACCTCTAAAAAACAAGTGTCTGAATGATGTAATTCGGCTCTAAATATTGTTGTCTACAATAAGACCCTGCTATCATAAAAAATAATTAGGCTTCTAATGAATTAATGAATGAATGAAAACTGAATTATCTCAACAAAAACTCAAGAGAAAACTTTAGTATGCTTTTCCTTCTATTCCCCTCTTGTTCCTCGCTTGCCTTTTGCTTTTATAGCAATTTAGAAGTGGTTGAAGTAGTTGAACTAGTTCATTAGTTAAGTTAACTAAAACTCAACCAACCTTTAGTTATGGGGAAAAGTAATAAATCATAATATGGGTTTTTAAATAGATAATAACTAGTAGGTGGGACCCCTTGTGACTCCCTTTAGCTTTTAACAATCTTAACATGACTAGTTAATAATAATAAAAACATCCCTCCTTGTGACTCCCATCACCACATTCATATTTGACAATTTATCTCAATGATATTTGAAATTATTTCTAAAATATATTACTCATATATCCAAAATAACATGCCGTCCAAAATTTCTGAAGTCAACTGTCATCAACAATAAATAAAATAAAAACTTAAAATCCATATTCCCACTCTGAGATGAAATTCTTCCCTTTTTGTTGTTGTCACCTTTTGATCTCTCTGAATTTGTCTTCGGTTGTGCTGAGCCTTTAGTCCTAATCTCGATGATCACATGAGAGCAATCGTCCCTCAAATGCATCCGAGAAGACACAGATTTATTAGAGCCATTGGAGGGTGAGGAAGGGGAAGCAGTGGCTTTTCCTTTGTCAGGGGCACGGTGGGCCTCGGTTTTCAACCTTTTACTCGCACGGGAAGACTTAAATGGTGAGTGGACAGGGGCAACTTGGACAATTTGATTGACAGGCGGGGGAGCAGGTAAAGACAAGTTAGGCTAGCCACGATGTTGGGAGACTGTCGGGTGGACAATCTCTTTCCATCCATCGTTCTCAGGAAATTTAGGTTGTAGTGAGACATGAGGATGCATGGGGACACCAGGGGCCTGTGGGGCTTGGAATGGAGGCCTTTTTGGCCTAGGTTGGACCACTCCTTTCCCAATCCAATTAAAAAACCCAGCTTGAAATAGTTGTCATAACTCTTGTGAGTCAGCATCAAAGTGAATGGAGAATCGTGGCCTTCTAGGGCCCCTATTCCAATTACCTCTTCCTCGGTTACCTCTACCATGGCTACCTTGGTTGAAAAATCTCATTCCTGTATACATGATTGATTAGCAAATAGTTTCTTTAACAACCATACATGACAACTCTTTTAAAAATATGAAATAAATTTGGCTCAGCAACATATCAGACTCATGCAATCCAATCCATACAAATTATTTAACCGTTTTCAATGAGCAAGGGGTGAACAAAGGTTCTGGGATATGTGAGGGGTTTGTATTGAGTGAAAAAGGTTAAAATGAGGGGAAAATGTCATGGTTACTGCTCATAGACAACAAACAATCAACTATAATATAAACCAAAGAACATATCACTGTAGTCCATATTAAACTATCATAATACAGAGTTCCTCTTAACTGTAATTAAATTTTAGGAACATGGAGTGAGTAATGAAAATGGGAAGGCGAGGGGATTGTAATTAGCGAAAAGCGAAATAATGTTAGGGGAAAAAGAGCGGATATTGTTCATAAAATCAATTAAGTAATCCATCAAACAATTCAGTATTTAATGCAGATGATCCAACACTAACAAATTACTGTGATCAATTAACAATCACTGTGTGTAATTTAACCATTACTATGTGTTAAACTTGCTCACTGTTCACATTTAAATCCTTAACACTTTCAATTAATCACAGTGTCATCATACTCAAAATAATATGCCTTCCAAAACAACCTGTACAAGGATTTTGTTTCCTCTCACTTCTTCTTTTTAACATTTAACACAATTCCAATGAACACGCAGTCATTTATATCAACTTTTTCCATCATCCAAACCATCATCCATTTGTCATAAATTAATCCTTCAAATCAAACACAGACACAAGTTCTTTTAAAATCATGTCTGATTCCATTCCTCAATTCAATTTAACAATTAAATTGCAATGAAACCATATTGTTATAGAACCCGTACCCATCTATGATGGTCTAATCAATGATATGGTCTACAATATCCATCAAACATACATAGTGGATAGCCAAAACACAATCATCAATATTTCAAATTGCAATAATCCCAATTGGAAATTTAAACACACAGTAACAACAACCATTATTTCAACTTATACGATGTTGTAGGAACACACAAACCATTCAAAACGAAAAAGCATTTTTGTCACTGTACGTGTTTAATTAATCTGAATTAAAACATCAACAATGCTAAGTTATCAATCCAATACAAGGAGACAACAACTGTATGCCCAATATCATTTCTCAAATCAACCAATTTAAACCTAGTTGAACTAGCGAATCAATTGCCACAATAAAAGAATACAATGATTATACACCAATCATAAAAACCACTATCAACGTTGTTAACATAGACAACCAATAATCAACCGCTGACGACCAAAAATAACTGGTTCATTTATCAAAATCGAGCTTAAAATAATCAAGGGTGGGCTCTGAGTAATCATGGGTTCACTCAGTGGAACCAACACAGGGAGACTGGAGTCGACCACACCAACTACAGAGGAGAACCCTTCAAGAAAAAATGGTGGACACACAGACCACATAACCATTTGTTTGCAAGACGGGTGATAGTTCACACCAGGCAGGAGAGATTATGAACAAAGGAGCAGAGGTTCCTCACTGGACAATAAATAACACCAAGAACACGTAGGGCATAACCCTCACGGTTTTCCCCAGAAAAAACAATAATGTTAATATAGAAGTAGAGCCATGAAATAGAAACTAACCCCTAAAGCGAGCCTCTTGGCATAATAGCCATCATAACCTACTGTGTAGACACCAGCAACATAATGAGCCCACTACCATGTCAAAACGATATGCAATGACCCAAGGTGGTTCAAAATCAAACACAACAACCCCATAACACCAAATATGACTAGTAAGTTTACAAGAACTGTGTGGAAACAACCAAAAATTCTGGACCGAATGAAATCCTTCAACCAAAACCCATAAGACAACAAATAACCTTCATGGCTTCCGCCACACAGAATCATCAATAAAATCATGACTTCACTATCCATTTTTTCATTTACAATGAATACACACAACTAATCATTTCAGAGAAATATCACAAGTTTACATAGTTGCTAGTCTCAAGAAAAGTACAGACAAATACATCACTAAGCTAATATCTATTTCATAACCAGAGCGAGTTCATGGATGGCGAAAAAGACATACCTGTAACCAAAAATCCTTAAAAACGCGAGCTTGGTCGAGCAGTTATTCCCTTGCCTGAAAATCGGAGCTTAACCACAACGAACAACAATTGAACAATAACCAAGCTAGGGTGACGGCCAGTGGGAGAGGTATGGAGTGACATGCAGTAAATGCATGTCGCTTCTATCCTCCACTCATTCAATTACTTAGTACACGCCGGCATAGTAGCATATTTTAGTTTCTTCCTTTTGTATTTTTTTCATATTGTTTTTATCTCTTTTCAATTGCTCTTATTTGTTGTTACTAACATGTATCTTGTGCAGGTGTCACAAGTAATGAATCAAGGAGAAAATAGAAAGGTAACAATGGATAACATAAGTCATCATGACATGAAATTAGAGCCTAGAGCAACAAAACCAACACATAACATGCATTATCCATCTACCATTATGTTGCAAATAAAACCAAGATTTCATCAATCGTGTAGAACCTTGTAAGCAATGTCAAACAACATCATAAATATCAAATAAGAACTCATATGATCCTCTAATATACAAGGGGGTCCCACCTACTAGTATTATGTATGTATCATTAGATTATAAGAATAGGCTTTTAGCAATACTTTGCAGGAAAATCCTCGTTGTTATTTTTATCATCAACAACAGTGTATTAGGGTGCATACATATTGAGGCATACGTGGGATGATAGTGTATTAGGGTGCGTACATACACATGATGGCAGTGTATTAGGGTGCATACATGTTGGTAAAGCCATGGAAACTTGAAGAGATTAAGATGCAGAGGTTCTAGATTTTAAGATCAAGCTCCCAGGAAGTTCTACAGTGCTCAGATACATTAGATCTATCCATTGGTTCAAAAGGTATGTCTTATTTCTATGAATAGTTGGATTTTGATGTGTGCATGAGAAATGGTTATGGAGATTTGAGAATTCTCCCTAGAGAGACTAGTGGTTGCATGGGAACTTCTGTATAAGTCATAACTACAGAAATGCAGTATTGGTATAATTTATCACTGATACATCTTGTTAGAGTTGTGGCACATCTTGTATTTCTTGGCATATATCTAAGGGTGGTTGCATGGGAACTTCTGTATAAGTCATAACTACAGAAATGCAGTATTGGTATAATTTATCACTGATACATCTTGTTAGAGTTGTGGCACATCTTGTATTTCTTGGCATATGGTACATGGTTGAGATATTCTATTTGTGAAGTGGTTGATGTATTGAGAGGCTAAATACCAGAGAGGGTTTGATGTTTGGATCATGTGAGGGATATTATACTTGTTTATGATTACACACATTTATATGGCACATGACTAAAGAGATATATAGATATTTTGGGTAAAGAGGATGCAAGCAGAGGGTACAGATACAGTCTGGATACAGTGATAGGTTACAGATCTATGTGAAATAAGTTAGAGAGGGTTAGAAGTTTTCAATAGAAAGGAAACCCTAGTTTTCAGAAGGCATACGCAGGCTACATAACAATTTGGTCGCGTACATACGCGGGATGCATAACAAATAGGGTGCGTACATATGCGTGCTGCAGCACTATAGGTCACGTACCTATTGTATTTTTGTTGATACATGTTCAGTTCAGCTACAGATTGATTACAGGGCAGTTGTACAGGTTGGATGCAGATCACTGGTATAGGTTGATACAGTTGTACAGTGGTATATATCACAGTGATAGTGTGACAGTGGTTTCATCATTCTACCTCTACGTGAGGGCGGTTGGACGGGGCAAGGGGTTGTGGCCGAAGAACATAGTGGGTTGTAGCCTCCTTCTGGTTGTAGCCAAATAATTGGGGAGTTGGAGCTTCCCTCAAGTTGTAGCCTGAGAAACTAGAGGGTTGAAGCCTCCTTCTAGTTGCAGCTGGAAAACAAAGGAAGTTGTTGCTTCTAATGAATGCAATTCTTCAAGACATATAAGAAAAAACATTTTGTGGTTTTCTCCCACTTTGGGTTTCCACGTCAAACACTAGTGTACTGTGTATGTGTATGATTGTTCATTTGTTCATTGCTTATTTACTCTACATTTATTGGATGATAATTCTACATTGGTATAACACTTGGATTATATGGTTAAAAAGGATTAGATTTATCTATTACTAATACACCCCCCCCCTCTCAGTAATCCAACAATTGGTTTCAGAGCAGGTTCCTTCAGAAATAAGTTTAACCACGAAAAGGTAGATCATGGAGAGAAACAACTTGTATAAAAATGGAATAAGACAATTTGATGGACAGAAGTATGCATTTGGGAGCATAAGGATGAAGACATATATACAGACACGGGGATTTTAAATTTGGAAATCAATTGTAGATGGATACATAATACCAGCAGTTCCGCCAACAAATGAAAAAGAAATGAAACTCGGTCAGAATAATTCCAAAGCTACAAATGCACTTCTGAATGGTCTTGGTTAAATGGTATTCACCAAAGTTGCACATTGTAAATCCACTAAAGAGATTTGGGACAAATTTTGAAATATTTATGAAGGAGATTCCAAAGTCAAAGAAGCAAAGCTTCAAACTTACAAAAGTCAGTTCGAACAACTAAAGATGAAGGAAGATGAGAATATTGCAGCGTACTTCTTACGAGTCAATGAAACAATAAATGCAATCATGGGATTGGGAGAAGAAATCAAAGAATCTGTAATTGCTCAAAAGGTACTAAGATCTCTTCGTATGATATTTGACCCTAAGATATCAACACTAGAAGAAAGAGCAGATCTAAACTCAATAAGCATGGACGAACGACATGGAATCTTCACAGCATATGAAATGAGAACTGAATAGGAAAATCTAGATGTAAAGGAAGCAGCCTTCAAAGCATCCAAAAGATCAAAGAAAAAGGAAAAGAAACAAGAAAAATAACATAGCAACAATAGTGACATCTCGGAAGATGATGAAAAAGTGGCCAACTTTGTCAAAAGACTGAACAAGGGAACCGACGGAAGGTATAGAGGTAAGCTTCCTTTAATTTGTTTTAATTGTGATGGTATTGGTCATTTTGATAACAAATGTCCTCATAAGAAAAAGAGAAATGATGAAGATTACTAAAAAAGCAAACAAACATATAAAGGCAAAAGAACCACAAAGAAAATTTTCAAGAAAATCTTATGCACCAAAGAAGACATCTCATCATCAGATGAAGATGAAGTCAGTGACAGTGAGACAAAAAGAGTTATATTCATGGCAGTAGAAGACTCTGATAAATAAGACTCTGAAAAAGAATATGAAGACGCCAAAGAAGAATATGAAGAAGTCGAAGAAGAAATTGAAGAAGCAAAAGTTGACTACCGAGAGGAATTGTTGAGTGCCATAGAAGTTATAAGAAGAGAAAAGAGGAAAAACAAGAAGCTATAAGGAGAACTAGACAAGAAAGAAGACACTCAGGAATTAGAACAAATGATCACAAATTTGAAGGTTCAAATTGAAGAAGAAAAAAGAATTGAAGAAGCACTCATAGAACAACTAGAAGGAAGAGACAGGATCATTGAAAATTTGGAAGCAGAGATTGTCACATTAAGAAAGGATCTTCAAAAGAAAAATATGCAAAACAACTCAAAAGTTTTGATTGACATTATCAATAGTCAAAGGCCTAATCATGACAAGTCCGAACTTGGATACAATCAAACAAAAAATGGATCAAGCTCCAAAACAAGAGAACAAGAAACATATCCAAAAAGCTATGCAAAAATAATCAAAGGGGATAGGAAGGTCTATAGAAGAAAATTACAGGGACACTCCTCCACCAAGAAGATTTAGATTTTAGAATCAACAACTGACAGAAAAATATAGGTCTCATGAAGAAGAAGGATTCATAAGAGTGCCTCCTTTCAGAGGATCTTCAACTCCCATGTATCAAACTATCTTTTTTGGTTTATGTTATGCATGTAATAATTTTGTACACAAATCTGTGAATTGCAGAGCTAACAACAGGAACATAAACAACTTTGAAAGTCATACACAAAAGGGTTATCCAAGAAGGCCCAATGAAACATAGAGAAGAAGTTACAAAAATTTTGAATCATTGAGCACTGAAGTGGAATGCTACAAGTGTAACAACATTGGACACATGGCCAAAGATTGAAGAATGAAAATCCCTCCTAGAGAACCACAACAGAACAACAACAATCACAAACAGGAACCTCAGAAAAGGACATGGATAAGAAAGAAGAATTAGTACAGTAAGGAAGAATGCACACTCGCTCTACAAGCTAACCAGAAGAAACGTGGTTGGTAAGTTGAAAGTGGCTGTTCAAAACACATGACAGATGATAGAGACAGGTTTCTTACATTAATAAAAGAAAGAGATGGATCGGTCTTCTTCATAAATGATGATTCATCTAAAATCATAGGAAAATGCACAGTCAGAATTGGGAACAAGAATACAAAGGTGAAAATGTTCTACTAGTAGAGAATGTAAAACATAATCTTCTAAGTGTAAGAGTCAAATGTGTGACCAAAGGTCATAAACTTACTTTAGATTCCTTAAAATTGTGAGATAAGAAAAAGAAGGTTCGGAAATTGAGTTACTCTGATTCTTGAGAACTTAAAACAACATATGTGTTAAGTGAAATTGGAAATGAAAAGTGGCGAGAACTTCAAGCAACATATATGTGTTAAGTGAAATTGGAAATGAAAAGTGTTGTCTAGGAAAGGAAGATGAAAGTTGGATATGACACAAAAGAATTGGTCACATACATTTTAATAACCTTGTCAAAGTAAAAAAAAGAGAAGCATATAGAGAAATTCCCCAGATCACGAAACCAACCAACACTTTATGCAAGCATTGTCAACAAGGAAAGCAAACAAAGACCAAGTTCAATCAAAGGAATATTCAACAATAAGACCACTGGAAATTGTGCATACTGATCTAGTTAGAACAACTACAACAAAGGGTTTAAAAGGTAAGAAATACTTTATGTTATTAGTTGATGATTATACAAGAATGACTGTAGTTTGATTTCTCAAAAATAAGTCAAAATCTTTTGAAAACTTCAAGATCTATGAGGAAATGGTTGAAAATGAAATGGATTAAAAAATCAAATGCTTGAGATCTGATAATGGAGGATAGTTCACCTCAAAGGAATTTATGGACTATTGTAGCAGTCATGGAATAAAAAGGAAATTCTTTGTTTCTAGGACACCTCAACAAAATGGAGTTGTTGAAAGAAAGAACATGACAGTACAGGAAATGGCTCTAACAATGCTAATGGATTCCAAATTGATAGATATATTTTGGACACAGGAAGTGCATACAACAGTTCACATTCAAAGCAAAGTAATGCTCATAAACAACATTGACAAAACTCCCTACGAGCTATGGAAAGGAAGACCAACAAATGTGAAGCACTTCAGAGTTTTTGGAAGCAAATGCTACATCAAAAGAGAAGATGGTAGAATGGGAAAGTTTGACTCTCATGTGGACAAATGAGTACTTGTTGGTTACTCAAGTATAAGGAAAGCATACAAGTGTTACAATATGAGATTGAACAAAGTTGTGGAAAGCATCAACGTAACAATTGATGAAACAGGTAAACAAGGATTAAAGGAAGAAGAAAATGAATCAATGGAACATCTTTATGAAGAAGAAACAAAAGATGAAAAAGAAGGGGAAGATGAAGAAGATCCGACAAAAGCAGAAGAGCAAGTTCAACAAGTGCCTCCAAAGACACCTAGTAGACAAGTACAGAAAAATCATCCTTCAGATCAGATTATCATAAACAAAGATGCAGTGGTTGAGACTAGAAGAAGAATGTGTTCACCAGAACAAATGCACCTAGCACTCACATCTAAGATTGAACCAACCTGTTTTGAAGAGGCCAGCAAGGATGAATTTTGGAATAAGGCCATGGATGAAGAATTGGATCAAATAGAGAAAAATGATACTTTGGAATTGGTTCTAAGACCAAAGAATAATAATGTGATCGACACAAAATGGGTGTACAGGAATAAATTGAATGAAGATGGACAGGTTACAAGGAACAAAGAGAGATTTGTATGTAAAGGATATGCACAGGTTGAAGGAATCGACTTTGAAGAGTCATTTTCCCCAGTTTCTAGAATGGAAGCAATCTGATTGCTTTTAGCCTATGCATGCTCCAAAAATATTAAAGTGTATCATATGGACCTAAAATCAGCTTTTCTAAATTGGGAACTTGAAGAAGAAGGATTTCACATGTCAGAGAACGCAGATTATGTGTGTAAATTAAAGAAGGCCTCGTATGGTCTAAAACGAGCTCCTAGAGCATGGTACTCTAGAATGGATAAATATCTACAATAGGCAGGGTTCAGAAAAGGAAGTGTAGACATCAACCTCTACATGAAGGTAAGTCAAGATAGTATTTTATTAATTGAAGTTTATGTTGATGATATTATTTTTGGTAGTGATGATGACAGGTTAAGCTAGAAATTTGCAAAGGATATGCATAATGAATTTGAAATGTCATTACTTGGAGAACTATCATTCTTTCTGGGACTTCAGATACGTTAAAGAAACCAAGGAATTTTCATTTCTCAAACCAAGTATATCTTAGAAATGCTAAAGAGGTTCAGAATGGAAGATTGCAAACCAGTTATCACTCCTATGCAAACCAGTTGCAAGTTGAGCAAATATGATGATTCAAAGTCTACAGATCAGAGGAAATACAGGTCAATGATTGGTAGCCTACTATATGTGACAACATCCAGACGAGATGTAATGCAGGCAGTTGGACAGGTGACACGATTTCAAGTAGCACCAAAGGAATCACATGTATTATCAGTGAAGAGGATTTTTAGATATCTCAAAGGAACAAAAGAGTTTGGATTATGGTATCCAAAAGGAAAGGATCTATCACTTATTGCCTACA
>SNQJ01S0069292.1:0-19333 GCA_010110895.2 Picea sitchensis
TGATAACACGTTTTTGTCCCGCGCATATGCACGCGCATCAAGCTGTTGTATAGCGCCCTTCAATTTTTGGTTACTTGGTATAGTTTTTGACCCTTCTGGAATGCTGTGAACTTAATTCAGTGCCATGAATGACTTCATTGATTTTTTGATGATGTGGAGTTCTTGTCGCCATGTGCAGACGAAATTTCAGTGATAACAGATGCCCCCTGATGGATGAGGTTAGGAGCATACGTATAGCCGAAATCCATCAATATTTCTTCTACTGAGAATGTTGTTGTAAGGGAAAGCAATAGTGGGACCCTTCGGAGCGATCCGTTGGAGGAAAAAGGGACCGGTATCTCGACCTTCTGAGAGACGTGTATGAAAAAAAAATATACAACTGTGTACAAACGAGGTGGGCATGCCCCATGCTCGTGTGATGTAACTCTGAAAAAATATGATGGAAGTGTTGGTGTAGACAAATGCAGCGCCCTCAAGGGCGGTAAATGATAAAGGCAGAAGACAATTCTGCAACGGAACATACTCTGAATAACAGGCAATGATCACTGTAATAAGCAGCAACGATGATGTGGGCATTTATGGCCCTACCAAGTTCAGAGGTCTTCGGCAAATAACAAAAAGAACTGCAATAGTCGTAAAGTAAGACCCACCGTAACATGAGAGAGTGTTAGCGTCGAATGTTATGGGGGCCAACGATAGTAGGGGGCAATGTTGTTTCCCCCTGTGTCGTCCGAGATCTCTCATTAAAATAGAGAATGAGAATCAAGATACTATCGCCCTTCTGGAAAAGTGTGCTGATGTCGACAAAAGGGGGGCGCGACTCCCAGAGGCAAAAAGGGTGCTTCGTGGAATCTACTGAGGTGAGGAAATGGCAGAGGTACATGGATGAAGTCAAGAAGTGGGATGACTCAAGACTGCCCTTGGTTGGAGGATAAGAGAAGCAGTGGCCGCAACTGTGTAACAAGGTCGAGGGTCTGGGGGACGACAAGACCAGGGCTAAGTTGTGCCAGAGGCGGGACAAGGTAAACAAATTCAGAGGGTAGAGGTAACTGACCTGCGGGGTACTCTGAAGATGTGGACGATGTCGACAAGGGTAAATGATAAGTACTACTCCAATCCAAGGGTGACATGGGTTGCATATGGCCAAAAAAAAAGCAAGTCGCCAACGGTGATGAAAAAGAATGTACCGAGTGAAGGTAAAGGTGTTTGTACAATAAATAATAAATAATAAATAATTTTGGGGAGAAATGTACAAATACAGAAATGGGTGCCCCAGTGTGAAAATGCATGCCCCAAGGAGGGAAGAATTGTCATGAGAAACTGATGAAGGGTGGGGGCCCCATTGGCGAGTTTTTGTATGAGGTTGGTGAAATGGAGAGAGGTTCGCAGATGGGCAAACTGATGGTGGATGAAATGGTGGGTTCATGATCCTGCGGAGGTGCAGGTAAAACAAAACATAACCATAAAGCGATGATTTGGGAGTCCATATGGGAAGCTAGCAAAATGAGTGTTTTGTACAATAAATAAATAATAAATAATTTTGGGGGAGAAATGCACAAATACAGAAACAGGTGCTCTAGTGTGAAAATGCATGCCCTTAAGGAGGACAAAATTGTCGAGAACCGATGAAGGGCGGGGTCCCATTGGTGAGTTTCCTTGTATGAGGTGCGGAAATGGAGAGGTTCGCAGATGGGCAAACTGATGGTGGATGAAATGAGGGTCTATGATCCGGTGGAGGTGCAGGTAAAACATAACATAACCATAAAGCGATGATTTGGGAGTCCATATGGGGAAGCTGCAAAATGAGGAGAAGAAGTATGTGGTTAATTCAAAACATGATGCCGTAGGACTACCGACTCCCATCCCTAAAGGGTAAATGAAAACGGGTACGAGTGTCAAAAAGTGAAAAAAGGTGCTAAGGAATGGGACAACTCCATGGGTGAGAATGCTACCGGGTTGCAGAAAATTGCATACGCAAATGGAGTAATTAAGTACCTGCAGAGCCAGGAATGGCAAACCCTAAAGGCTAATATCAGAGGGTGTGACTGGACAGGTAAATGCAGTACAGCGGGAGAGACTATATGCCAGCGCTGAGTATATACCCGGAAGGACTGGTGTGATCAGATGATGACCAAGTACCTGCACACATAATAACAAAATACCCAAAGTGAACAATATCTGAAGAGTATCAAAGATATGAGCACATATTAGATAAATGTGACAATGGCGCTACGCGCATCTGGCTACGGATGCGAAAAAGGGCACCCGGGCTCAGGATGAAAAGTGGTTCCGTGGATAGCCATGATGGTGGCCATGGACGCTTATCTTGTGGCTGAAGACGGTTCAAAAATGGACGCGGGCCCTGAATAGTGAGTGGAAGTTTGGAAAAACCTATATATAGTCAGGGAAATCTATATTGCCACCCTCATTTCCAGGCCACGCTGCTACGCGAATCTGAAAGTAATCCAGAGGAGATTGAGCCGACTCCGAGAGCACCGTGCATCCACTCGCCATGCAGATTCAGGTTAGCGTTCAACATCCCCGCGATAGTTCCAGGTTTCCAAATTCTTCAAGCGGTGGTAGGTACAAATGCACGAAAGAGGTTTAGGGCTTTTGGTAGATATATCTCAATGCGCTGGCGATTAGCTGGAAGGCACATACGAATGCGCTACCAGACATCGAAAACACGCCGCCTTTAGGGCTGCCACTGGGTGCAGACAAGGCATGAGCGCGCTACCAGGCGGGTAGGTTAAGCGTGCACTATTATACCAGATTGAACAGCGCTACCAGAGTGCCTGGTGGCGATCATCAGAAGTGAACATCGCTAACGATGTGCCACCAGACATGCAATTGCCGCACATATGCACGCTTTATGGGGAAAACCGCCTTGGAGGCAAGGTTCAAGGTGAAAAAATTAGCTTATTTGACGTATTGGATGATTGTCTAAGCTAAATATGACTGGCTGCGTGCGCGGAGATCAACGAGCATGGATGTACATGGCTGAGCTGACTGGAGCCACCGGCAGAGGAGGTGGTCGAGGCAGGCCGATGTTGCTGGTGTTCCTTTAGCGTACCTGCAATTAAAGTTTTGAGAGCCCTCCGACACGTGAGCCCGTGATATCCGCCCACCGGGATTGAGATGGAGCCTGAAGCAAAGACCGGCCTGCATCGAGAGAAAGGTGTCGCCTTCACTATGGCGGAGGACATATATTTGACTGATCCCCTCGGGGAACACCGCTGCCGGAAGTGCCTGCGCTGCTGAGGGACATTGATCTTGCGGAGGTCGCCGGGTGATTCTTCTCAGGCGCTCACTATATGAATGAGTCGGTTGTGCGTATTAACGCACTAAATGTTCTGCTACATCGTTGCGTAACAGCGATGATAGTGCGGATTTACAGGATGACAGCGCCCCACCGGATTAGTAGTAGTGAGCTGCTGCTGATGGAGAGGGTGGTGGTGGGCCATGAGCTGTTCGCCTGGGGTCCGGCTGCCATACGCAATGGCTGGTTGGCGCTACCTGGATCCCGCTGTCGTCCATAGGCGTGGGGATTTTCTTTGGCTCCAACCGGCCTTTCTTGAGCGCCGCAAGCTCAAGGCTGGCACAGGTGGTGCTGGAGGTACCAGCTGGACGAAAGACCCATGTTTGAGGCGGTGGTCTGAGATTTTAGTTCGCCACGGTGGTGGCGAAGGGGGGGTCATTACTTCACGGAGGAGGAAACGCAGATATGGCGACAGACGCCACAGTTCATACTCCAGTTTCCCTATACGGGGGTGGACATCCGGAGGGACCCAGACATGGTACTACCTCCAGGGGATGTTTTTGACCACCGAGGTATGTATGAGTTTGTGTATGTTTTTTATTTACGTTAGCTTTTGATATATCAGTTCATATGTTTGATGTATAGACACCGATACCATCCGCTGTTGTTTGTTTGCGCATGTAGATGGTGGTAACTTCGCCAGCGCCGCAGGTGGAGGTGTGTTCGAGTCACGCAAATGAAAGAAAGGTGAGAGACCGCCACGCGTGGAGTACGCATCGAGGGATGAGGCTTTTGGGGGACCAGCAGAGCCCGAGACCAATGCAGTAACTTGGGATGACCTCAAAAAGGGCCATCTCATGCCCCTCTCCGGGCGCATACCGGAGCCGATGATGATCTAGTCCGTCGGTTTGAGATGGTGTTTCGGGACGTTCCTGAGGGAATGTGGTTGTGCATCTAGGATGAGAGTTTCTTGGAGAAGTGTGTGGGGGTGCCGCGACCATGGCGGGCCATAGGGCGGCGAGCAGCAGTTCTTGTTGCGATGACGAGTGGACGCTTGTTTCCTGGGCAGGGTGGTCCTGCGGTTGTTCCACCACCACCGCCTGGGGATGTTGGGGGTGGGCCACCACCTCCTTGGGAGGGAGGGGCAGCTGGGGGAGCGTTAGAGGCACCATGATTGTACCCTGTATTTTTGTACACAGTTTTGGTTCCCATAGGTCAAGTGAGCCGCATTTTTTGTACCGAGATGTGGGTAACGGGCCGGTGGGTCATATATTTTTGTATGTAAACATTCAAATGGCCGGTGAGGCCTTGTTATATATATATGAGTATACATATTTTGGATCCAAATGTTGTACATGTGTTTTGCCTTTGGATGATGATGATGTCTATGTTTCTATATGCTGTGACAGGATGTATGATATGTTTATGTATGTGTATCTTGATGTGATATATGCTACTAACACCATGTTAGCTATTTCTATCCCAAGTGTTTCCGGATCTTTAATTGTCATGGAATATGTGTAAACGTAATGGAATCAAAATGTTGAGATAATAACCTAACCTACAGGTATTTGCGAAGAGGCACGGATCGTGTACATGGTATACATTGTTGATTTGTAGGACGATGAGTTGGGAATATATTAAGGTGATAAGGTGATGAATATGGAAGTGACTTGCCTCGGTAAGGAGGCTAATGAAGGCTGTGTATTCATCTTGGTTGTTTGTTGCTGGTCCCAAACAGATGTTGTTTTAATGTAGCATTTCATGTGAAGGTGTAGTGTCCCCAAGCAATGGTTTAGATTTGTGTCCAACGGGCTGGTTTCGCCGGCGAAATCCAATGGTAAGCTGGTGGAGGAGTCATCCATTAATAGTAACAGCGATAGTTTAGACGAGAGGGAGAAAAAAGATTGCTCGACTAAACAAGAAAAGAACCAAAGTAGCATGACTACTTTAAGCAAAATTTCTTTAGGTATAACCCATTGACGAGTTATTTGAGAGAGAGGCCTTCGGGAGGCTGTGGATGTACATACTTTGGTGAGGCAATGCTGGATGATGCGGCCATGCCAAAGTGATTTGAATTTTCCGTGACCAAAGGTATCGCGGTGGAGCTATATCATAGACGAGGAATAAGAAGTCAGCCGCTTAAATGATCTTATGGTTGACATGGCGATCGAAGGTTGCTTTGGATCATTTTTTAGCTAACTCTTTGTTCTGTAATGAGGATCCACGATCTTCATCCAGAGACTCTAAGTTCAGCAAGCACTTCTCCATGGGAGGAGTATCGGGTAAAAGCTCGATTGCGGTGCTAAGGGTGGGAATTTCGTGACTCGATGGGGAGAGTGGCCTCGATCCCATGTGGGATTCGTACCGGAATGGTGTGAATCTTGTGGCGGTCTTCACTACCATGCGATAAGCCCATAACACAAAGAATAACATATGATGCCAATTGGTTTTTATGTTTATTAACCGTATGCTGTAACATGGTCTTGAGGACTTTGTTCACCGCCGACCGTCCGCTTTGACCGAGGATAGTATTGGTGAGGCAAACTCGTGAGAGAATCCTAACCGAGAGGAGAGTTCAATTTAAGATCTCATTCTCAAAATGTTTCCCATGATCGAAACTAGTTGGAGTGGTACTCAACCGATATGACGGTTAAAGAAAAACGCTACCGAAAGTGTCAGCCAGGTTGTTGGTGGTTGCGGGCATAGCTTCAGCCCATTTGGTGAAGTAATCACAACGGCTAACAATGCATTTGTGACCATTGGTCGAGGGGATTACAAGTCGAGAAGTCGATGCCCCAATTTAATAAAAGGGGCCTGCTGTGATGACTCGATGAAGAAGAGTGGGGGGAGCGCTGGCTTTGTTGGCATAGAGTCGATACCACATCATTTCACGGCATGAATGCAGTCATGAAACAAGGTAAGCCAAAAGTAACCAGCCCGGATAATATTTTGCACGGTGGAGATACAGGAAAGATGACCCCCACATGCACCGCCGCGGCGCCGCTTAAAACTTTGTCACCACAATAATAGTCGCAAATAATTTAAGAATGGTGTGTCGAATACCATATAGGATGTCAAATCATAAGGAGATAGCTGGGGTCCGATGGCTAATGTGTCATCGGTATCATCCTACGATAGTGATTACCCAACTTTGAGTTCAGAGATTTTAGGAGGTTCTATACCAAGGATCATTCGACGCAATGTAAAAGAGATGTTCGCTGGAAATCGCGACACGGCACTGGAGTGTCGAGGGAAGGGCCGGACCAGTCTGGCTATGAGGACGAGGGCCTTATTACTCTTAGTTGTTGAGAACTCGAGGTCGCACTCTTGAAGGATAACGATCCATCGGTGCAAATTTTTCGCTAATCCTTGGCTTAATGCCTGAGCAAGTATTGCATTGGTTGGAATCAAGGATTTAATCTTGCAGGAAGCGGCGTGATATAACGACGAAGTCAACCGCAAGGACAACCCAAGAGAGAGTTTCTCTCTCATGTTTATACTTCGTGGGAGGCCCCGAGAGTGTTCTTACTAACGTAATAAAATGATCGTGCGTTCACGAGTGTCGCCTCCAAGTCGGACGAGAACGCCGGGTTACCGAAGATACACCGGGATGGTCGACACGCAGGAGGATGCACCTGACTATAGTCAGGTGCACTAACTAAAGGTGCATTGGATGCTGTTTTAAGGTCACAAACTAATCGCTGGGCATAGTCGTTCCAATGAAAGGGGATGTCCCGACGAAGTAAGCGAAGGAAACCGTAGCGCTGTGATAGCTTAATCTTGGACAAAGTGTCTAAGAAAGTTGGCTTTTCCTTTTAGACTCTGAAGTTGTCGTATATCCGAGGAGGTGGAATTTCAAAGATGGATTTGACTTTGAGGGTCCACGGTGATACCGCTCTGCGAAACGATGAAACTAAGGAGGTGTCCCGGGCGGGTGGACACGTAACACACACCTTGAGGGGATCTAAGCTGGATGTTGTAATCGTATGGTGCATCGCTGAAAAAGATGATCAGAAATCATCGAGATGTCAAGCGCTCTTAGATCGAGCGCCGGTGAGGTCGTCTAAGCAGGCGAGGATGATTTCAGCCAGATCGTGAAAATGTATGTCATCACCAAGTTAAGTACCGCATTCTTTGGGTTTTGCGCTACGACACGATATGCGGTAGCACTCCATCGGTAATGAATGCAGCTTTTATAATCGACGCATCGGGTGGATTTCCACTCTTATTATACCCGCAGAACTGTCCATGAAGGAGAGAGCCTCGCGGTTTGGCGCAATAATAACAATGACTTGATCGGATGAAGGGTAAGCTACAGTTGTCTTTGGGACATGCTGCTATTAAGATCACAAAGTCCGTAAGGCGTGCACGCCGGATAAAGTGTCCCCGCTTTGTCGACGAAATAGTGTTGGAAACCCATGATGTGTAAGTGATGTGGTAAATAAACCCGGCTGTATGCAATTTGTCGATTTCGGCTTTGATACGTGGCCTTGATGGATGTAAAATTGCCTCGCGGCTCAATCGCCACCGGGTGAGAAAAATGGGGAGTACACCGCATGCCCTGCTGGCTTAGCAAGGTAATGTGATGCTGTGGAGCAAAAGGGCAATGTAAAAACAAAACTACATAAGCACCAATCCAATAAATTGAAAGTAAATAATACTCCAAAAATAAACAAAACATCAAACATAAGACAAGGGGATCATCAATGGTTCTGTGTTTGGATCTATTAGCTTAAACTGTAGCACACGCTGAAGATGAGGATAGGGGTTCCCTCTCTCCGGGGCCGAAGGTCCTTCGGGGCCCTCAACACGATGCTTCCTTACAAAATGAATAGAATGAACTGAGTGGTGAAAGCATCCTGAGTTAAATCAACATGAATTGTTTGTCAAAGCAATGCCTCTAATCATCTCGATAGCGTGAATACCGCTCTTGAATTCTGTCAAACAAAGGGAGTCTTCACGGCTATTTATAGTATTTTTCTAGGCGGTCACGTAACCAACTCCCGGTGTAAACAATGGACCTCGCTTTTAGGGTTCGCTAGGGCCATTAATTCGCTGAATTTGCAGAGCCGAACCTGATTTGAGGGTCAAATCATCTTGGGGGCCGTTCCGTAGGCAGTTTGGAGGTCGACCTATTCAATTAATGCGTTTTTTTAGCAGATGCGCGGCTTTTTGTTTGGACAGTCGCGCGTCGGGCGCTCATGCGCGCGTAACACGTTTTTTTTGTCCCGCGCATATGCGCGCGTATCAAGTTGCTATAAAGCGCCCTTCAATTTCTTGGTTGGTTACTTTGTATAGTTTTTGACCCTTCTTGAATGTCAAAATTCCTAATCTGGACACAGTGATAGTGAATTCATTGTTATTTTGATGATGTGGAGTTCTTGTCGCTACATGCGGATGAAATTTCAGTTGGATACTAGTTACATCTTGTCTTTTCTTCATATCAACTCCAACAATTTGTGTTTATATTGATGATTATATTCTTTTGTATATTATTCTTTATCATTTGGTGTCAGAGTAGTAAGATATTTTCATACTCCTTTTTTCTTGGACGTTGGTTTCTCTAGAAGTCTCCCTCCCACCCACACAAGCTATCCCTCTTTTCTAGACTCATATGTCTCATTTTTTGTGTTATCTAAAGGTCTCTCTCCCACACCACATATCCTATTCTTATTTTCTATGCTCATAGGTCTCAGGTTTTGGTTTCTCTTGAGGTCCATCCTCCACCCCAACTATTTTCTATATTTAGTTCTATTGTCAATTCACTCCACCCAACAATCTATTCTACGGTATACTTTTTCTTCTAGTTCCTTAGTCTTAGTGCCTACCCAAATTAGGTCACCTTCTGGAATTTGTGGAGACCTCTCTCTCACCCCAGTATTTATCTTTGTGTTGTATGTCTCTCCTCAAATATTTCCACATGTTTTTTACAATGTCCCTTTCCTTACCTCTCAAACAACTTGATTGGCATGAACTCTAGCCAGATCCAAACCTAGGATCTGCACTACACTTCACTCATTGATAACATCTATTGCAATGGATCCTCATAGTGTTAAGATAACTTTAACCTAACACATATCACTTTCTCATATAATGATTAAGATCCCAATATAGTCATCATTTTCCAAGGAAAAGCCAACATTTTCACTAAATCCATTACACTTACACCTAGGGATTCTAGATCCACTTTCTATTTAGACACCTAAATTTAATTACCTAAATATGGTGGTGAAATGTGTAGAGATGTTCTATATTCATGGATCTGTAGCCTTGATTCCTTCCAAAAGATTATAGAAGAGAATATCCTCCTTGCAAGTAACCATTTAAATAGAATTGCCTAATAATAGGGATATTCTCACCAAACTTCTATAAATATATATGTGGGGGTCATCAAATAATAAGCTACCAACAACACTCTTACATGAATTACTACATGGGATGAATTGTGCTAGGCCTTGAGAAGGAAGTTTTATTCTCCGGTTTATTTATCTAACTAAATGTGCAAGATTGCCTATCTCTCTTGACTGGAGAGAGTGATAATCGCTCTTCACAGAGCTTAAAACAACCTCTTATCACAACAAGATGAAGGTGTTTAGATGGGGCATCCTAGAAGGAGGATTAAACTTTTGTGCAAGACTCAAAAAGTATAACTTAGGGGATGGTAACTATCCTTTTTGTTCTTTTAAAGAGACCACACTACACATGCTTTGGTTCTATCAGATTATTCAAGATATTTGGTGTAAAGCTAGATAAAAGTTATATGCATTTATAGTGGCTAATAGTTGGAAGGAAGGGATTATAGGTCTAGGAATCCTTGTTGATAAGATATTTAGTATGAGTATTGTTAATATGATCATCTCTTATCACATTTTGAAGACTCGGTCTAAAGTTCTATTTGAAGAAGGGTTCTTAGTCAATGTTTTTGAGACAGTCTCTGATATCATTTCCATGTTATTATTATAGCTGCAAGCAGAGTAAGTCAAAATGACAGCCCTTATGAACAAGAAAATAGAAAGTGTTTCTTCATACGTAGAACAAAGCTACAAGAGGTTGAACTTAAGGATATTGAATCTTGAAGGTGATATTTAGAGGTTGGTTGGGTCTCTCTCCTCAAGTCCTAGTCATACTCTTATTGGATCCTCTCAAGAAGTGTAAGGTTCTCCACACAATTCCATTGATGTGGATTATGAATATTATGGTCCAACGAAAGTTCCTAAGGAGATTGACCCTCAGTTCTAGATTACATAGGCTCTAATAGGATTTTTGGAAGGGAAAGAGCTCATTTTTATTTTAAAACACCTATAGGTCGTCGGTATTCCGAGGTTTCTAATGTCAGTCACATGGCGTCCTTGTCGTTGGTATATAGTTTATCATCGCTCGACCGATGTTGCCATCCGTCAGTCTTCTGATGTCCCTAACATCAATCACTTGATGTACCTGTCATTGGTATATAGTTGATCGTCACTCCACCGACGTTTCCATCCTTCAATCTTTTGAAGTCCCTAACTTCGGTCACATGGTGTCCTTGTCATTGGTATATAGATGACCGTTTCCCCACCGACATTTCCATCCGTCAGTCTTCTGACGTCCCTAACATAGGTCACATGAAATCCTTGTCATTGGTATATATATGAACATTGCTCCATCGATGTTTCCATCTGTCGGTATTTCTTCGTCCCTAATGTTGGTCACATGGTGTCCACGTTGTGGAGACCGACAAAATGTGACATTGGAATTCGAATGTCTCTAGCGTCACTGTAGCGATGACTATATGGGGTTTGGACAATCAAATTTGAGATGACACGTGTCCGCATGAAACGTCGCAACATAGATGATATATGTGGTGTCAGAAAAGCGACATCATGTGAAACAATGTTTGAGGGGGTCCGTTGTTTTTTGTTCTCCCTATAATATAAAGTGGCAATTTCGTTGAACACGTCGTTGGAATTTGACCAAATGTACTAGTGCCCACCTTCGACAAAGAGTTGTACTCCATTGTGTAGGCATGTTGATAGTGGAAGCATGAAATTATGGGCAAGGAAATGATCATCCATACTGATCATAGGCCTCTGCAATTCATGCAGACATAAGGCAAGTTACAAAATGACTGGCATCAGAAGTGGTCCACATACTTGCAACAATTCCACTTGAATATCAAGTACACAAAGGGTAGCACCAACGATGTCATAGATTTCCTTAGTTGTTCCCTCATGGAAACACTAACCACAATTCTTAACTCTTGTGGACATGAGACATCCATATGGCCACAATTATACAATAATGACTCTGACTTTGCTTCCTATAAAACATTGAGAGTAAGAAAAAAAGTTCCCAAATTTCACCTCTAGGATGGATTGTTATGTCGTCTGAGACATTTCTACATTCCTTCAAGCAATCATTCCAAGATAATATGGGAATCTCATTATAGCTAGGAAGTAGGACATTTTGGTGTAGAAAAGATAGTGGGAGTACTGCAAAAGCATTTTTATTGGCCGAAGTTTCGACAAAATGTTTGCAAGTACATTAGATTATGCATTGCCTGCACCATTTTCAAGATCGCCATCAAGAAATAGGAGCTATACACCCATCTTCCTTCTCCAGACAGGCCTTGGGAGTCCATATCCATGGAATACATGTCTAGTCTACCTTCAACCAAGCATGGAAATGATTATGTCTTCTTGGTTGTCGATTGATTCTCTAAGATGGCATTTTTTGCACTCTGCAAGAAGAGCATCACATCCAAGGCCACCATCAAGCTCTTCTTCACACATGTTTGGGTTCATTTTGGGCTCCAAAAAAGTATTATCTCTGATTGAGATAGTAGGTTCCTGAGCTCTTTTTGGTCCATCCTATGGTCAATGATGGGCACCAAGCTGACCAAATTGATTACCTTCCATCCATAGACTGATCGATAAACAGAGGTAGTCAACATGATGATTGTTCATATCTTGCAGATGTATAATTATAAACATCCACACACATGTGATGAAACCATTCCTTATGTTCAACATAGCTCCAACAGATCCCTCCACAACTCTAATGGCCACAACTCTTTTCAGGTGTGTTTGGGGCTCCAACCATTTCCCCCCATTGACAAAGATATTCCCATTACAGTAGCACAGGAAGAGTTATCCTGTGCCCGGACTGAGGCTAATCGGGCAACCAAATTTGTTCAGAAAATTCAACACATCAAACAACAAGTTCATAATATTGTGTAGAAATCCAATGGTAAGTACAAGAAGAACCACGATCAACATCAGGTACCACACAAATTTCAGGTGGGAGATAAGGTTTGGCTGCATTTGTAGAAAGAAAACCTCAGAGGACCCCACTGGAAGTTGCACCCACTTTGATATGCACCTTAAACCATAACCAAGGATGTGGGTGAGGATGATTTTGAATCAAGTATTCCTCCTTTCCTTGGCTTCCACCCAGTATTTAATGTGAAACTACTCTAACCATATTTTCCACCTTTCTTGGATACTTCGGATGCGACCGAACAATTGGACAATACATAAATCAATCCTTCTTGCATTGAACATGCGAAAATTGATTGTATCATGGAAACCAAGATAAAGGACACCCACCAATAGACTATCAAACTCCATCAGGTCGTCAAAGAAAGACAATTTCTTCATCAAGGTCAGTGGCTCACCACAAGTTAGATTCAACAAATATTTCTACATATGATTCAGACACTCAATGAAATGGATACCATTTATTCCTAAGGGGGGATGAATGATCTAAGTTGATATTGGTGGCTACGTACCTATTACATTGGCTCAAATACTTGTTTCCATTTCATAGTTTTCTATAGTTTTTTGGGTCCTAAACTTCCGCGACCGTTTTGAGGCCATAAACATCGTTTTTTGGGTGTGACACTATCACATTGTAGGATTTAGCCACATTTTAGGATTTAGTCACATTGTGATGTCAACATGTGTATTCCTCAGCTAGTTCTTTCCAACAAGCTATCGTGTGCCTAAAATGAAGATCGTATGCAAAAGTTACGAACCCAGGAAGTTGATGTACCAACTTACCCCATCGGGGCCCACATGACTTTTGGCACTTCATCTCCTAGGGTTAGTTTTTTTATGTTTATGGTTTTCTCATTTATTATTTATGTTAAAAAATGCCATTGGAGCCTCATTGTAATCAACTTCTAGTGAATAAGCATAGCAGACACATCTCTTCTCAGAGATAAGCTACCACGATTGTAGCTAGCTTGTGTGTTTTTGCATTTACAATCTTTTGTATTTCAGATAGTCATTAATAGAATCTGAGCTTTAATGTATTACTATGTTTCTTTCCATATCTCTATGTATTTGTTTGTTATATCTCTATTATACTTTTTCCTCCATATCGTTTCTAAAAAATAATCCGGATCACAAAATGAGTGGTACCATTGAGATATAAGACAATTTGTTTGACTTATTTCCAGTGGTTTTCAATGGGATCTTGCATAAATCAAGAAACCACACTAAAAATAAATAAAATGTTAGGTCAATTGTGAGAGATAAATAATATTCTCGACCAATTGTTGATAAAGTGTAGCATCGACTGGAGTTTTTTGGTGAGTTTTGGTGAGATTTACTCCAGATTGAAAAGGAGAAGCACGTGGCTTACAATCGACCATATTAAAATGTGTCAAAATATCCATCACATATTTAGATTGCAAAATGAAAAAACCATCACATAGTGGTAATATTTGAAGACCGAAAAAATAATGCAAAGTACCAAGATTTGTCATGTCAAAGGAATCAACAAATTGTTTCTTCAATCTAAGAATGAGATTAGTGTTATTGCCAGTGATGAGGAGATCATCTACATATACAACAATAATCAAAGTGTCTCCATTGGTATGGAGTACATATAGGTTGTGATCAGATTCACAACGTTTGAAACGAAGTCGAAGAAATAAATTGTCGATCTTAGCATACCATAAAGTGATTTCTTGAGTCAACAAACCAAGGTAGAATTTGTCACAAAACTAGGTGGATCTTGATTCAAACCATAAAGTGACTTCTTGAGTCGACAAACCAAGGTAGAATCTGTCAGAAAACTAGGTGGTTGTTCCATGAAAATTTATTTAGATAGGTATCCATGAAGAAAATCACTCTTCACATCCATTTGATGTATTTTCCATCCAAAACAAGTAGCAACTGAAAGCATCAGTCGAATAGATTTCATCTTTGCAACAAGGGAAAATATTTTAGTGTAGTCGATGTCTTCTTGTTGAGAAAATCCCTTCGCAACCAGGCCTGCTTTGTGTGATTAAACAACATAGCCGAAGGTAAATTTGTTCCTATAGACCCATCGACACTTCAAAATGTTCTTTCTTTTTGGTTAGGGAACAACTAAATCCCAAGTGTGATTCTTCGACAAAGAACCAATTTCTATCTTCATAGTTCATTCCCATTCAGGTCGTCCTTGAGCATTCGAGTAGGAAACATGATTAGAAGTTTCAAGTACATGAGTCATCAATGCAATGTTGGCATGTTTCTTTGGAATTCGAGTTTTTCATCCAAAGAAAATATCATTTTCATCAACTCCAACAACTTTAATAGTCTTGGAAACCCATGTGGGTAGGCAAGAAATAGGTGAAATCTTGTTCACTGTAGCAGGTCGATAAAAATTCAAAAGAGTTTCAATCGATGAACATGGTGGACCAGCCGAGACAAATATTGATGGAATATTCGACTCATAGGTTGAAAGTTGAGTCGAAATAGGAACAAAGTTTGATTGTCCAATAGAACAACTAAAGCAAATAACTGGAAAATTAGTGTCATAGACAACATCAAGGGGATCATCCTATAACAATATATATGAGACATTCAACAAATTGATTCTAGAAGACTTCTCATCAAATCATTAATTTCATCTGATAATGTGTTGTTGTTTGACAGGGTCAAACAATCGATAGGATTTCGATTCTTTAGAGTAGCCCATCATGATGCAAGCATGACTCTTTGCATCCAATTTATTTCTACAATAATTGGAAATGTGAGTCCAGGAAACAAATACAAACAAATAGAGGTGGTTGAATGAAGGCTTATTTCCACACCATCTTTCAACTGGTGTCATTGAAGGAACAAATTGAGTCGATATGCGATTGAGAAGATAGTTTTCACAATATACCACTACAGCCCAGAAGTGAGAGGTCATGTCTCTAGTCTGCAAAAGACATATAGCCATTTCAACTAACATCTAATTCTTGCATTATGCAATGCCATTATGCTTAGGTGTGTGAGGAACTGACCGTTTCCAATCAATACTATATTGAACTAGGTATCAATGATCAAATTTGAATATGTCCCAACCCTTCTAAAGGGTTCTAGCTCGCTAGAGAAGGGTTTGTCCAAATTTTCCCTTCAAAATAAAATTTACATTGGGAAGAGAAAAATTAATTAGAATCTTTCAAAAGAAGTGAAACCTTTTAAATAGCATGTCAAAATTAATTTTAGGATCCAACATAAAATCTACCAAATCTAGGATTTAACATCTATATTTAAGGGTCTAGAGTCGAGACAATTTCAAATTTGAGACAAAGTCAAACCTCAAATTGAAATACATGCTATAATTACACCCCACTTCAAGATTTTTTTACTTCCATGCTTTCCTATTTTTCATGTGCCATTTGGTATTGTCTTACCACTTTTAATTTGGTGTTAAATGAAAATTTGGGCACATGAAACCTTACACAATCTCCATTGTTCATATGGATCCTACAATTGGGCTCAACCTTTTGAAACTCATCGTTTCACTCTAGCTCACTCTCATTCTCTCATTTGATTTTTCACAACTACTCCTCGAAGCTCCAATTCTGAGCTAGTTGTCAATCCATAGATTCCCTTCTCACTGATTGTTAACTAATTTATCTCATATAATTTTACCCTCTTGTTTGGTTCTAAGCATCATTGAAAATGGTACAATGTTGTGGTAAATATTTCATTGGTGTGGAGAGTTTCGAAGGAGCACACATAGGTTTCCTTCTTAATAATTCAAAGGTAATACTACACTCGTGTTGATTTTATGAGTAGTGGCAGTTATTGAGTTGGAATTTTTTTTTTGTATCCATTTCAAAGGAGTTAGGTTTGTGTTCAACCTAGCCTTTGAATTTGACCTCTTCAACCCATGGAAATGATACCCAAGTTGTATTTTACTTTCAACAAATTGGTGTGGCCATCGAGTTCATGGAAATATTAGTTTTTAATACTTTTTTTTTGGCTTCATGGTTTTAGTTTGAGCCCTACCTAATTCATCCTATGGAAAATACAGACATGGATGTTCATTTCAAACCTATTTAGGTCAGTTATTTTCGTTGTTTTTGGGAGGGAGTTACCTCTGTTATTATTCTAGGTGTTCACAACCATTATTATCGATGGATATTTCTTGCAATTGTTTACATGTGTTCTTGGGCAGCCCATGACTTTACATGAAATTAATTTTGGCTTATAATGTTTTTGTTTAAGTTATTCTAGTCCCACATATTGAATTTGGGAATACACCCTTAGGTTTGGTTTGGTATGGGTATTTATTTACAATAATACAACCTAGGTATCATTATTTTTCCTTTTCCTTCCAATCCAAAATATGTTTTGACCTCATATTGGCTTGTTGGTTTCAACCTTATAGGTAATGTGTGGAACCTGCATCCTTCACTTTATAGTTATTGTTTTTTTTTATTTTTTATAATTTCATTGCTTGGCATGCCTCTGATTCGTCTATTTAAGACCTAACCCATACAATTTGAGTTATCATTATTTTTTAGGAGTCATGTTCTATTCTCATGACAATGTGTTTGATTCCTTGTATATAAAAATGGTGGTACACCATTTTATGCGTCACCATGGCTTGTCCTGAAACCTATTCTCATTCCTATCTTTTCAATGGATCCTGGCATGTGTTATTTCACTCCCATACATCACTATTTATGAATTATTGTTGGTTTATTTGAATTTGAATGGAATGCGTTGACCCATTTATGTTCGGTTATCACTTAACACACTCTGAAATTCTATTTCTGTATGGTATATAGAGCTTGTTGGCCTTCGACCTTTCTAAATATTCATACCTTCTAACTATCTTATTAGACTTACATTTATTTTGGAATACACTTTCTTGTTTGGATATGTGCATACACTTTTGGATACCATAATCGAGCCTCTTGAAAAGAATTTAAACACACATTTGTCTTATAATTTGCATAGGAATATCATATATCCTATAGTTTGGTTATACATGAGTTTTGGGTTTCAAAATATTGTTAGAATTAATAAAGCTATGAATTGATTATACTATTTGCATGATGAGCGATTTTTGAGAAGTTATTTTAATACTTTTGAAATATATTAGCTCCATGTTTGACATGAACAATAAGGCTTATATTGCAATGATGATAGATTAAGACTTTCATTCAAGACACTGGATATGTTAATGTTTCTCTCTCTTAGTACATGTCATGCTCTAAATGAGGTAGATTGGAACACTATTTATGATGTATGGAAACAAATGAAAGCTAGAAAGCCTCTTCCACTGGGAAAATAGATTTATGTTTTCAATGATGTAAGCTCTAATAATTTTTAATAATATCAAATAAATGGAAGAATACCACATTTGCTTATTATTTTTTATTAATATGTGTTCATTTATGTAAAATAACAATAATTTTGTGGATATTAAGATTTTGAACGAAAAATGTAATTTTTTTTATGAAGTTTTATTAAAACTTTATAACTTTTTATGTAACCATTCTTTAAATTTTTAAGATTGTAAATATTTGGAAGGATAATATTTTATTTTTGCATTTTTTTAATGACCGGTTTACTGAATGTACACTTTTCTATTGAAGTAAAATTATTTTATTAACTTTTCTTTTTTGCAGGGTTGGATGATTATATGCCATTCCAACTAAAATTAAGACCAACCCTTCAAATTTGATCATTGCTAGGTATTCTTCAAAAGATCGATTTAGATACTCATCACCATTATTTGATCCTAGACACTTGATGGGTTGGCCACATTGTTTTTCATCAAAGGAAAAAAAATCTTTGTACTTTTCAAAGACAAGATTCTTATACTTCAGAAAATAGACCCATGTGAAATGAGAGACATCATCAATGAAAGTTAAAATATACCTCGCACTTGCAAAGGAAGGTATATTGATGCAACATACATCACTATGAACCAACTCTAGGAGGTTTTGTGCTCACCACGTTTTTCAAAGTCAAATGGTGCCTGATGATGTTTTCCAAGGACACATCCTTAATAGACTATCAGGGGGAAACACTTTAGGTAAACCAACAACCATGTTCTGAGTTTCCATCGATTGCAGACTTCAAAAATTCAAGTGTCCAAGTCGTTCATGCCAAGTTCGACTTCACTCATCAATGTGAGAAACAAGAGCATTCAGTTCATTTTTGGGTCGAGTCATGTCACAAAATTTATACACACTGTCATTCAAGTTGAGAAACGTTTGGTGACAATCAAATGACCTTTCTTAAAATCGTGAACATATAACCTATCTAGCCCAAATTCCATAATATTACCTATCTGTGTTAATTGAGAAACAAACAACATATTGAAACTGAGGTTTGACACATGATATACGTCGACAATCCTCACATGTCGATAGTAGGAAACATCACCCTGACCAAAAATATCGAGAGAAAAATCATCGACAACATAAATCTTCCTCTCCTCAACGTCATTCAAGAACATGAACAAGGAGGCATCCTTAACCATATGATGTGTGCACCCAGATTCAAATACCTAATCGTTCTACATAGATTGATATAAAAAGGCTTGAGAAATTACAACTTGGAAGGTGAAATTATCAACGGGTCAATGAACAATAAACATGTCTCCTTCAAGGCGTTTAACCTTCTCCTCTAAACTATCTCTCTTCTTATAGTATAATTTCTCCACATGTCTAGTATTTCCATAGTATTGACATGTATTATTCTTTTGAATTTGACAAGGTGAATCTATTTTCCATTTAGGTTTCTAGTCAAGGAATCCAAGTCTTTGTGTAGAGGTATCAAACCATATGCTTTCCCTATGATTCAAATT
>SNQJ01S0069293.1:10472-49521 GCA_010110895.2 Picea sitchensis
AGAGAATTTCTGTAACACCTTGTTTCCCCCAGTTTGTAAACATAACTGGACTAGCCAAGAACCGTGGAAAACTCAGAAATGTGAATATGTGATGTGAATGGACCTTGTGGAAAAGGTCGATGAATGTGAATAATATTATGAATTTATATTGCAGGACTGCTGAGAGGGGATATGCTGAAAAAGAGACCACGATGGCTGTAGAGAGGTAGTGGAAGGCAATTGGAAAGGTGGCGTTAACTTCCACCGAAAATCAATACCGTATTTGGACTTCACTAGCCTGAAGAACCAAAAACGGCTCACTGGCCCCAAATTTAATGTCTCCCAGGCTGGTAGGTAGATGGCTCCTCATAAATTAATGAGGGATGGGGAGGTGAACCGCCCATCCGTAAGAGCCGTCCGACCTGACCAACGTGAGGGAAATCACGCCACATGCAACCTCACAAGAGGATAAGGTGTGGGGGAGAAGCGATTGGGGGGCAGACGCGAGGAGAGGAAGAGAACTCTGGATATATGTAGAGTGGGTGATAGCAGAGAGGAAGGAGAGTAACCTTCACTCCTGGTCACTGGAAAACAAACACGCAGTCTCACAACATCGTGGTCTCAGCTCGGGGGTGGCTAGTGGTAAATCCGTTGGGAGTCGCTGAGCCTATGGTTGGGTGGAAATGAGCACCCCTCTCAGTAGTTGCATAACCCTTGGTGTTACTTTCTGATAAGTGTTTTTCCTTTGACATCTTGAAATATATGTATGCTGACATTTATGATCATAAGTTGTGAAATCGTGAATGACTTCATTATAAGAATGTATGTTTGGTGTCTTGATTAGTAATGGTAGTTGTATGTTTATATGGAAAGACTACATGTGGCTTATGCTCTCTTAAATTGTTATTTATATGAAAACTGATCTAATTCAGACTTCACGCCTCGTTCTCGGGAGAGAGATACTCTTATCTGCCTTAGATAGTACCCTGGGTAAACCTCCTCATAGAGATACTCTCCTTGAAAACATCATCAAGAACCTGGAAGGAGGACGTGAGGGCACAAGGCCCTAAGAAATCCCTGATAGGTATCAAATCGACGGACGAGATCCTGTTGGGATATCTGGGGTCACTCACGACTGTCAGATAAGAAGAAGAAGCTGGAAAGTTAAGTGCCTTAACCTTGATAGGTGGTGATCGACGGATGAGATTCTGTCGGGAAATCTGTGGTCACTCATGACCGTTAGATTTGGTAGGAGAAAGTAGGATGTTAAGTGCCTTACCCCTATGAATTTTTATGTCTTCATGGTAGCGAAGAGGTCGGGACCGTAGATCCCCAAGGTCCAAGAGAGCATCCAGGCCATTGATCTTTCCACGTCTAGGGAGTCGTGGGAGAGAACACAAGTTAGGAACCTGTCTGAGACGTTAGATCTCAGCTGGAAAAACCGACAGCCGTTGGATCTATCAAGAGATACCCGAGGGTTAAACCCCCAGTGAATAAGGGTGAAATCCCCGAAATGGATTTGGGTTGTCCGATTAAAGGAGGCCACGTGTTGTAAGATTTCCCATTTCGGGAAATCGAGATTCGAGAACTCGGGAGTTTTGGTGATGAGAGATCGGGACTTTCCATTGTGGAAACCCCGAGATAAGATCTGGACAGTCCGATTTAAGGAGGCCACGTGTTGTGAGATTTCCCAGTTCGGGAAATCGGGAATTGGGAACTCGGGAGTTCTGAGGACGAGAGATCGGGATGTTCCATGGTGGAAACCACGGAGCAGTCGTAGACCGTTCGATTTCGGAAGGCTACGTGTCGAGAGATTACCCATTTCAGGAAATCAGGAATCGGGAACTCGATATTTCTGAGGACGAGGGATCGGGATGTTCCATGGTTGAAACCTCGGAGCAGTCGTAGACCGTCCGATTTCGGGAGGCTACGTGTCGAGAGATTAACTGCATCGGGAAATCGAGGATCAAGAATTCGGGAGTCCCGTGGTTGAGAGTTTAGACTCTTGTGATGATAAATCCCAATGAGCGAACGAGATTCTTTCAGAGGATCTCAGGGTCTATAATGACCATCAGATGTGGGGAAGAGATGTCAACGTTAATGGACTCCAAGTTGACATATGTCTTTTGGGTACAGGAAGTTCATACAACAATTCACATTCAAAACAAAATAATGCTCAGAAACAACAGTGACAAAACTCCCTACAAGCTATGGAAAGGAAGACCAATGAATGTGAAGCATTTCAAAGTCTTTGGAAGAAAATGCTACATTAAAAGAGAAGATGGAGAAATAGGAAAGTTTGAATCTCGTGTTGACAAAGGAATACTTGTTGGGTACTCAATCACAAGGAAAGAATATAAATTCTTCAATATAAGGCTCAAAAAAATCGTGGAAAGAATCAATGTGACATTTGATAAGATAGGTGGATGAAGGATAAAATAAGAAGGAAAGGATTCAATTGATCAAGTTCATGAAGAAGAAGTAAAGGAAGGAGAAGTAGAAGAAGAGGAATATGAAGAAGAGCAATCAAAACAAGAGAAAGAATAGTAATATCTTCAAGTACCTCGAAAAAAACCTAGGAGATGAATACAAAAGAACCATCCATCATGTCATATTATTGGAAATAAATGTGCAGGAGTTGAAACTAGAAGAATAATTCGTTCACTAGAACAGCTCCACCTAGCACTATTATCTAAACTTGAGCCAAGCAGTTTTGAAGAAGCCAACAAAGATGAATTCTAGATCAAAGCTATGTATGAAGAGTTAGATCTTATAGAGAAGAATGACACTTGGGAACTGGTTCCAAGGCCAAGGAACAAGAATGTTATCAACACAAAGTGGGTGTTTGGAAAAAAAAAATTGAACGAAGATAGACATGTTACCAAGAAAAAAACAATATTGGTATGTAAAGGATATGCTCATGTTGAAGGTATAGACTTTGAAGAAATGTTTTCCCTAGTTTCTAGAATGGAAGCAATCATATTTATCCTACATTATGCATTCTCCAAGAATGTTAAAGTGTATCATATGGATGCGAAATACACTTTCTTAAACATAGATCTAGAGGAAGAAGTCTACATAGAGAAACCAAAAGGATTTTTGTTGTCAGAAAATGAAAATTATGTTTGCAAGTTAAAGAAGGCCTTGTATGGTCTCAAACATCCCCCCAGAGCATGGTATTCCATACTAGAAAAACACTTACAACAAAAAGGATTCAGGAAAGGGAATGAAGACAACAACCTCTACATCAAGGTAAATCAAGATAGTATTTTGTTATTTGAAGTTTATGTTGATGATATTATATTTGGAAGCGATGATGACAATATGAGCTAGAAATTTGCAAGGGATATGTAGAATGAATTCGAAATTTTATTGCTTGGAGAATTATATTTCTTTTTGGGTCTTTAGATATGTCAAAGATACAAAGGAATTTTTATCTCTCAAACAAAGTACATCAGAGAAATAATAAAGAGGTTTGGAATGGAAGATTGCAAAATAGTTAGTACTCCTATGAACAATAGTTGCAAGTTAAGTAAATATGATGATTCAAATACTGCAGATCAGAGGAAGTACAGGTCATTTATTGGAAACTTACTTTATTTGACAGCCTCCAGATGAGATGTGATGCAGGAAGTTGGACAAGTGGGATGTTTTCAAGAAGCACCAAAGGTATCACATGTTTTGGAAGTGAAGAGGATATTCAAATATCGCAAGGGTACATAAGATTTTGGATTACGGTATCCAAAAGGGAAGGATCTATCTATTATTTCCTACACAGATGCATATTGGGTAGGTTGCATTGATGATCGAAGAAGTAAAAGTGGAGCAACTTTATGCTCGGGTGAGTTTTTTGTATCTTGGATAAGAAAGAAACACTCATCAACAATTGTCTCCATCCAAAGAAGAGTATATTGCAATAACAACATGTTGTACACAGGTTCGATGGATGAAAAAAACATTCAATGATATACAGATTGAGTATGATGAGCCCATTTCGATATTTTTTGATAGCTCAAGCTCTATCTGTATCTCAAAGAATCTAGTGATGTACTCCAAGATGAATCACATTTCGATTAAGTTTCATTTTCTACGAGAACATGCTGCAGAGAAGAACATTAGATTTTAGTATGTTGGGACGAAATAACAGATTACAGATATATTTACAAAATCACTTCCACGAGAATATTTTGAGTATCTTCTCTAGAAACTTGGAATAGGTTCTTCCCCACAATGAATTTTGAATGATTTTTGTATATGTCATAGATTTACATGAGGAAGCGCCATGAAGAGGACAATTGAGTAATTCAAATAGGGACCACAACCCCAAGGAGATTTCATTCAGGGGGAGAAGCCATGAAGGGAAGATACCCTTTTCCATTGATGTCAAAGGGGGAGAGTTTCATCAGATGCATGGAGAGAAAGAATAGAGGAATGATTCTAGGGGGAGCGATGGTCGTAGGGGGAGCATGAGTGCCATGAATTCAGTGTTGCATTATAGTGTTTCCATCAATGCCATAGGGGGTGATTTTTGATTAATTGGGTTGGTTTTCATTGATGTCAACCCTTTAACAAAGACCGATAGAAAATTATGATATGCCCAGAAGTGTGGATAAGAATCCCATGTCTGCTTGATGAA
The DNA here is from genome assembly GCA_010110895.2 of Picea sitchensis. Lineage (NCBI taxonomy): Eukaryota > Viridiplantae > Streptophyta > Pinopsida > Pinales > Pinaceae > Picea > Picea sitchensis. Next base: position 15,088 of record SNQJ01S0069293.1, read on the forward strand.
TAATGTAATGAATATCAATGAATTTGCATCGAAGACTACTCTAGAAGGATATTACATGTCATGCCATTTTAGGCAGTATGTGGTACGCCACGTAGTTCCTCACGGTTGAGGAGACATGGCTTAGTTAATTTGGAGAAACCTCATGAGTTATCTAGAAGCCTCTAGAAGGTAAAAGAAGTCAATTATTCTAGAATTTCCTAGAAGAAGTTTACTAGTCAAAGTGGTTGTAACTATGACTTAGTCATGGGTAGAGTTGTTGTAATAAGAAAATAATTTAAAAAAAAAATAGTTGCAACAAGAAGTGGTGAGTTTACTATTTATGTTAAAGTGGTTAAAAGTGGGTTATCCCTAAAATAAGGAAGGTCGGTAAAACAGTTAGAAGAGAACCCCTAAAGGAAGATACTTGGAGAGTATAAATAAGAGAGAAAGGGTCTCTTATTAGCACCTAATTTTGAGCACATTGAATATCTATTTTTGTGAAATGTTATGGAAAGGTATCATTGAAAAATCTATAGAAGTGAGTTTTAAGCAACGATGAAGTTGCAGGTTCAAAGGGTCAAGATGTGGGTAGTGAACTAGGTTTTTAATGAAGATATCCATAGGTTGTAGTACTAGAAGGACGTGAAAATATGTGGGCCACAATGGGACAAATCACATATATTTTGTTAAGGATGAAGAATAGAAATACCAGATCTATCAATGAGAAGTTGCAGAGCTGAGAAGAGGCTACAAAAAGGTATAACATTGAGAAGGCACAACATAGCTATCTATAATAACAAAAGGTATGTTTTATGCTTATCTTAAGTAGATCTATGGTGTATTCTTGGGGTATGGCCATGGGAGATTGATCTTTTTCCCTTAAGGGACTTTTGGTTGTATGGTATATCTTGTATAAGATAGATCTACAAAGATACAATGCTACTATATTGGTTGGTTCTTGTTGGAACACTTCATTGGGCATCTTGTTAAGACATATCTTATGTTATGTGGAGTACAATTTAGGGTTTATGTTTGAGACATGTTGTTATCAGTACATGTTGTGATTGCATAACAGTGAGGGTTTGGTGTATGTTTAATGTAAGGGTTTCTTATAATACATAAGATCAATAAGACATATGTATGAACCTAGTACATGGTTGTGTTAGATATAATTGGATATTTGATGAGTATTCTTTTCTATAGATCAGCCAGTTTGTGAGAATATACAGAGAGATCAGATAGTGATTGAGACTAAGACAGTAACACAGACATAGAGACAAAGATAGTACTCGCGATACTAGAAGAACATTTTTCTAGTCCACGAGGTTCAACAAATAGAGGCGTAGACATCCACAAGTTACAATATAGAAAGGCGCAGACATCTGCGAGTCGCAGTACATAAAGAAGCGAACATCCATGTGTTGCATAATAGATAGGTCGTGGATCTGCAAGAAATGTTTGAAGAAGATTGGTATATGTTTTGACAGGATTTAAGTGATAGTTGTGACAGTGACAAAGTTGACTCAGTGATAGTGACAGGTCATCTACATTTGGAATTTATACTTTAGGGTGGTTGGACAAAGTAAGGATAGGTGGTTGTATCCACCATCCAGTTGTAGCTGGAGAATGTAGGGGGTTGTATCCTCCTTTTGGTTGGAGACAAATAATTGGGGAGTTGGATCTTCCCTCAGGTTGTAGCCTAGGAATCTAGGGGGTTGGAGCCTCCTTCCAGCTGGAGCTAGAAAAAAAAAAAATTGGTTCTTACAATGAATGTACTTCTTAAATACACATAAGAAAAATGATTATGTGGTTTTCTCCTGCATTGATTTTCCACGTAAAATAATGGTTTTATGTGTATGTGTATGATTTCTCATTTTTCATGGTTTATTTATTCTACACTTGTTGAATGATATTGGTAAAATGATCATAAGGTTAAAAACACTTATATACATTGTGGTTAAAAATGATTAAAAAACACTATTACTAATTCACCCCCCCCTCTCAGTAATCCGAAAAGAAGAACATTTAAGAGAAGCATCCCAACAAATCAAAATTTCTCTTGAAAAAATGGCTCCAGCCACGTGGAAAGAAAGAGGGAAAATGGCTTTCGACATAGGATAAACATTGACATGCCACCTTATTTTGACGAAGAATAATGAAAATACAACAACACAAAGAATCTACATGGAAGACACAAGCTATCCTGGCCAAAGTTTGGATGGAAAAGTGATCACCCAATTATTCAAAACTATGTAAAATAAATATTAAAAATAACAAAGGAAGAAAAGGATGATCTTGAACAACCCAAATTCCTATAAATATTCACCAAAGTCAAAGAAGGGGAACGACACATCGACAAAAAAAAACCACTAGAATGAATGAATGCTGAAATAAATACAAAAGACTTTGATATATCAAACGACAATTGACCCAAAATGTCACAAGTAGGTGACTACTAGTTAGAAAAGCAAACAACCAACATAATTGAATTGTTGAAGGAATACCAATATGTCTTTTCTGGAGACTATAAATATTTCAAAGGACTTGTAGAAGAAATTGGAGAAATGAAAATGGAACTAAAAATATTTAAATTGACTATGACGGATTTGTTCCCCACCCAATTTGTCGATGAAATAATCAATGAAGTCGTAGGACATGAATGCTATTCATTCACATATTGTTTTTCAAGATACAATCAAGTACCTATAGCTAAATAATACAAACCAAACACGACATTTTTATCTGAATTTGGCTCCTTCACCTATATGGTAGTTCCATTTGGGCTAAAGAATGCCCCGACAATATTTTCAAGGATAGTGGTAAAAGCATTTGAAGACTACATCTACAAGATAATGGTTGTCTATTTCAACGACTGGACTATATATAGTCTATTTAAAAATCATATACAATGTCTAAGATTAATGCTTGAATGATGCAGACAAATCCAATTGTCTCTCAATATTAAGAAACACATACTTTCCACCCCAATTGGAATTCTCCTAGGACACGTGGTATGCAAATTTGGCATAAAATTCGACACGGTGAGAATAAAAATCATACTTGACTTGAAACCACCTGTAAATCAGAAACATATTAAAATCTTCCTCGAGCATACTGGGTATTATAGAAAATTTATAGACCACTATTCAGATATTACTTTTCCAATGGATGAGATGCTTCAGAAATAAATTGAGTTCATATGGAGACAATACTACCAAGAGTCATTTGAATTATTAAAGAAAAAACTGGTCAGAGCTCCTATATTAAAATTTCCCAACTGATCGAGAAGACATACATGTCGATGCCTCAAATGTCATTGTAGGTTTGGTTCTCACATAACCATATGATGACATAATCAACCACCCTAATGCTTACACCATTCAGAAGATAAATAAAGAAAAAAGGAATTACGCGACCACATAAAGGGAATCCATGTCGATGATATTTGCATTACAAAAATAACAACATTATTTACTTGTGAACCCTTCACATTTTTTACACATCATCAAGAACTAAATTATCTAGTCAATAAAATTGTGCATCAAGGAAAGATCTGTCATTGGTTATTGTTATTCCAATAATTTGAATTCGATATAATCGTTCGGCTAGGAAAAATGAATGTCAGACCCGATAATATTTCTTGATTGGAGGCAAGGGAGGACCCAACTAGCGTAGACGATGACCTTCCATATGCACATCTATTTTGTGTCAAGGAAAACCCAAAATATCTGGAAGAAATAACAAATTTATTGGAAGAGCAGAAGGCACCCGAAGGTCTCCCAACAAATAAAAAGAAAGTGCTATCCCTAAGGGCAGCTCTATTCACCATGATAAATGGATGTCTATATAAAATGGGACCTGACAATGTCTTGAGGAGATGTGCTTTAGAACATGAATGAGAATACATCATCAATGAAGCACATGTAGGACTAGTTGGGGGGCACTTCCATGCCGACACGACGACTCAAAATATACTTCAGGAGGGTCATTGGTGGCCAACCCTGCAAAAAGATTGTCAGGAACAAGTTAAAAATGTGATAGCTACCAAAGAATGGGTCGACATGTATGTAAAAATGAAATTTCATTACAATTAGTGAAATCTAATCTACCATTTGAAATATGGGCCATCGACTTTGTCATCCTATTTTCCCAAAGAGCAAGAAGAACATGCACAAAATATATTATTATTGTGGTTGAATATGTGATCAAGTGGGAGGAAGAGGAACCAATCAAAACATTTACTAAATAAGTTGCCACAAAATTTATCTATGAGAACATAATAACAATATTTGGATGTCTATTAACACTAATCAACAATCAAGGGACAAAATTTGTTAATGAGATGATCCAAGTCCTTCTAAATAAATTTCTCATTGATCACAGAAGAAAAAATTTATACCATCCCTAAGAAAATGGTGTTGTTGAAACATTTAATAAAATTCTACACAAAGGACTCACTAAAATATGTGGCATCAACAAGAATGATTGGGATGAAAAAATTCCCGCAGTTCTTTGGGCATATAGATATTCATATAAGAGATTGACTGGACATTCCCCCTTTAAATTAGTCTATGGAAAATAAATTGTGATCCCACTTCACTACTAGGCCAACTCAGATAGGGTAGCAGTTGTTGCCAAATTCAACCAAGGAAGAAGCTTGAATGATAGACTTTACCAATTGAATACGCTAGAAGAAGGAATATTAATATAAATACACCACCAAGAAGTACAAAAAAAACAACATAAGGCATGGCATGATCAACATGCAAAAAATAAGGAGATGAAAAATGGAGACTTGGTTCTATTATATGACAGTGGAGTCAAAGGAAAACCCCAAAAGTTAGAAACAACATGGCTTGGTCCATATATTATAGAAGATATTCGATCAATAGGAGTGGTTCAACTATGAACTTTGTTGCAGAATCCATTTAAAAAAGTGATTAACGAAGCCCAATTAAAGAAGTATAATACATAAGAACGATGAACCTTGTTGGAAAATTCCATAGAAAATAATTCCAAAAGGGACCGACCAAAACTAGAAATTTATATGTAACAATTTGGTCGAAGTTGAAAAATATAGATTAATAACATTGCTAAGAAAATGAATTCTTATTACATTAATAAATTGAATTTAGTTATAAAGAATTCAGGTATAAAATCCTATTACAAAAAAATGTTATAGGAAAAATAAAGTATTAAAGAAGTCTCAAATCCTTGAAGAAAAGTAAGGAAAAATAAAAATGGAGAGAGAAAGAAGCGTCTGGTCGAGTCATAGAACTGTGGGACAAATAAGACAAAGACACGATCAATACAGGACCCCATCTCTAGACTTGATACAATTACTCATGAAGCGATAGTTGATTGATCGAGGAAGATCCCAATCAAGAAAGTGAGGTTCAAGCAAGTTAAACCATCATACAAGGGGAATTATAATAAAAAATATGATTGAAGTTAAGACCATTGACCAAGAAGAACCGACAATAGTAAACCTGATGATACAAATCAACAATCGATTGACTCATGTATCAACCAATGATTAATAGAGAAGACTTAGTCAATCGAGCATGAGGAAACACCGACCACAAAATTTTCGACTCCATAAAGGAAAGTGCACTTAAGGTGAAACAAGAAAGGACCGAAAAACATGATAGAAACATTAATTATCTACGTGATGTAGAAGACCATTACATAACCACTAATATAACTGCAGATCAACTTGACACGTATTACCATCAAGTCAAAAAAGACAAATTGAATGCCCGATGGGACTCACACGAGTTCCATTTCAACACTGACATAGATTTCCCCTCGCATGATCCCACCAACCCATCAACTATTATGAATGAGGCATGTAAATCCATGAAAGAATCGGCTAGGAAAAGAAATATCTCTCATTAAGAAAATAAATATTATCTAAGTTTACAACAAAGTTGTAGGGCTCATACCATTGGTATTTTCTCCAGCAACAAAGGACAATGTCCATCATTAAGCATGCATTTATATGCAAACCCGAGATCCTTGAATATTAAGTTACGTGTGAAGTGTCCCGCTATCCTATCAATTGGATTCAAGATCACAAAACTGTCCATTCTATATCAGAGTTAGAGAAACAAAGAAAAACCACTCTGCAAGAAACTAAGTTTTCAAACATAGACCATGGAGTTGATGAGTGTAGTAGATGATGACCCACTTGAACTAGACCCTTAGAATGTAGAAGCTGACTAGCCATATTGGATACAAACGTCAAAATAAGATAATCACCATCATGCGAAGGAAGGAATGCCCCTCTGTGATTTCCCCCTCTCAATTACCAGGGTGGTGGGGTGTTCAAGAGTCATCCCTAAGATAGGATAGGGAAGTCACAGTCCAGTTCAGGTTACTTGAATAGACCATGGAAGAAAATGTCCAAATATCATTTCAAGTAACACAATTCTGTGGGAAGAAAAGAATATTGTGGAAACAAAATCAAGGATGCTATCAAACTCTAGAATTCCATTAACAAAATATTTTTAAATATGCATTAGAGGAACGATCTACTTGCAATTAGAAATCATCTTCAACTCAACAAGAAAATAAAAGTGACTAGAAATTGACTCTATCATTCTCTCTCTCTCTCTCATTTTGTAAAACAACCAATGTAAAAGAAAAAATTTCACGCTCCCCTCATTCTTGGGACTGTTTATTTTTCAATAATCTAGGCTCAAGCATGAAGTTCATTCCATTTTTATCATTTTACTTGAACCATAAAACAGTTTGTTGCAACAACCAAGATCACAAGAAGAAATACCATGCACAAGTACACAAGAACTATCCTAGGAAACCCTTCTCAACAAGGGAAGAAAACCCAACCAATCCTTTGCTATATTATTCAAGAGAAATAAATTCACCACCATAAAAACCTATCACACAAAAGGGTGCTCACAAACCCTAGAAGACTAGCACCCAAGAGAGGTGCACACTTTTCCCAAGAACAAGTGTTTTGATGAAATTTCCAAACTCACACTTGTGATATGATTCCTCAATGGGGAATTTAACTTTATTTATATTAGACTGAACTTGACAATAATAATGTCTATTGGAACAACAAGGATGACCTCAATAACTCATAATATAATTAATAATTTCCATATTAATTATCTTTTCCATTAATTATCTTTCACTTTATGGTGGGGCTGACTTATAACCTTTACATCACAAATAGGGTTACATGTAAGTCTAACTCTTGTACAATATAGCAAGGGATATCATACACCCACTAGTGCTCAGCCACAGGGATGTCCACATATCTATCTCACTGTGTATCATAGGAGAACCATACTCACTAGTGCTCAACCACATGCACTTCCAACTCAACAGATCTATTTCTCACTGCGTCTCCACATCTCTATCTCACTGCGTCTCACATGAGAACCACACTGACTAGTGCTCAACCAATAGGATCATGTTCACTTATTCTCAACCACACACACGTCCAACTCAACATATCTCTTTCTCACTACATATCATAGGAGAATGATCTGGATTATCAAATCATCTCAACTCTTTGCACAGAGGAGGTCGATACATCGTTTCATCTTGTCTCAAAGAGAACGATACACCCAACTCATGGGCTTCCCCACACAGGGGCACAAAAAATTCCATATTCGTGTCAGAGAGGAACCACACACCCATCTCATGGGATTCCCTACATAAGGGAACAAAACATTACATCTCCATCTTAGAGAGGAACCACACACCTAGCTCATGGGCACACCCAACTCATGGGCTTCCTCACACCACACAGGGGTACACACAATGTTACTTCTTCATCTCAGAGAAGAACAAATCACCCATAGCATGGGCACACCCAAATCATGGGATCTCTCTTTGGCCAACTCACTCAGTCTGTGTCCTGGAGGATGTCTCATGCAGTTATAATCATTTACACTCCCTCTCAACTAGTGAGGCATTCTCCACCAGGCCAAGTCTCTCATGGAAGTACTCGAACTTCGTTTTGGCAAGATATCTACAATTTTCTCATGTGTAGGAAGGTACTACACGTGTATTTCTTTCCTCTTCACCATGTCTCTGATATAATGATATTTTATCTCAATGTGTTTCGATGAAACACAGGGTTCTCAGAGAGCTTCACACAACTCTAGTTATAATAATAGGATTCATCTCATGATCAAATATATTTGTCAGAAGCTTGTGAAGCCACACTTCTTCACGTACTTCCACACTCAATGCTATATACTCTACTTCTATGGTACTCAAGTCCACATAGATTTATTTCCTGCTGCACTAAGAAACCATGGAAAACCCCAAGGTAAAACAACAACTGGATGTTATCTTCTGGTCCATTGTCCTCTCTGTCCAATCTGTATCGACATATCCCTACAAAACCAAGTCTACATTGGAGGTATATCTTAGGCCATATCCAATTGTTCTTCGTATATACATGCTTTACTGTTGTCCAGTGAGTTTGTCTCGACTGACTCATGAATTGAATAAGTATATTCATTGCATAGCATAAATCGGGTCTGGTTTTCAACCAGATACATAAGTGATCCAATCAGTTGTGGATCAATCTCGTTTGAATCATCATCATTAATTTTCTTCAAATACATCACCATCGGTGTATGAATTTGCATTTTGTTATACTGGAATTCTTTAATATCCCCACTATATATTTTCCTTGACTCAGGAAAAGTCTCATTGGTCCTTTGTCATACTTCTTATCCCAAGAAGTAGTGCATCATACCCAGATTCTTCATCTCGAAATAAGAAGTCAAATCTTGCTTGTATCCAATAACAAGGCTTCTTGAATAAGTCACCAAAATCAGGATCTTGTCACTAACAATGTAATAATATAAGTTTGGATCAACAACACTCTTGTTGAAACCCAAACTCATCAAGAATCCATCCATCTTCTCATACCAAGCACAAAGTGTCTGCTTTAGTTCATATTGAGCTTTCTTCAACCTGTACATGTGATATTTCTCATTGTATATCACGAGTGCTTCTGGCTACTTGATGTAAACTTCTTCCTCAATATCACCATTTAGAAAGGTTGTATTTACATTCATATGATTTATTTTCCAACTCATGGATGATGGATGGAAGTGTATCGGACTAGTGTATCAAATGTCTTATCATAGACAACTCCCTCTATTTGCGGGAATCTTCTGGCTACAAATATCGCTTTATATTTCTCTTCCATCAGTTGCATGTTCCTTTGCCTCTTGCAAAGTTTGTCGAGCTTAGACAGGCCTTTCATGGTATACTACAATGTTTCTAGGAATATAAACTGTAGCAACTGGATCAATTACTTTCTCCCTCTGAACTGCTATGAGGGAGAAGGTAATATCTCTTCCTTCTTCTGAGTTTTCCTCCCTTAGAAGTTTTGAAGTATAGATATCTTATTTTACTTGTTTGTTAGATATTTTATGTCTTCTCAGGTGCTCTACTGACTCTTCAGTATTTTATGACTTTTGGCATAATAATAAATCAATAGAGGTTTGGACTCCTGTACCAATGATAATGGTCCAAGTCATTAGGGCTCCCACACTAGAGATAATACCCTTCACTTATTAAGAATGCAATCAACTATAGGTTTAATGATTAAATCAAACAATTTACTTGGGTCTACATTCATGCTCAATTTTGTATTTGGTTTATAGGAAGTAATCTTCATCTCTCGTATCTTCATCCTTTTGAGGTGGGTCTGGTTCAATGTCAGTTGTGGAAGCATATTGTCTTCCCTTCTTCCTGGTCAGACAATTTCTTGCATGGTTTCCATATTTTTCACATTTGAAGCACTGGATCTCTGAAACATCTCTTCTCTGATTATGACCTGAAATCAATGGAGTCTTCTCATCTTTGAATTTTTGTCTGAAGTTTCTTTTGAATCTTCCTCCTTTCTTTGTATGAAGTGCAAGAGCATGGTTGCCATCAAGGGATTCTTCCACTCCTATATTTTTAAGTCTAATTTCTTCTTGAGTACATTCTATCCACAAAAGATCAAAAGTGGGTAATTTTTCCCTTCCACTAATGCTTTGAAGTAAAATTTCCCAATGTTTTGGAAGATTTTTGAGAGTGGACATGACAATTTATCTGTCAGATATGTTTTCTCCAATGGAACCTAACTAATCCTTGATCTACGATATCTTCATAAAGAAGGTAGCAACAATATCACCTTTTTTCATCTTGGTACTTTGAAGCTAGCCCTTTAAGGTAAGTGTTACACGTCAAAATTACTCAACTGGATAAGTGTTGCATATTCCTCTCAATTGCCGTAAGTGTCACATCTTTCTTACAACTTTCGCAAGTGTCGCAAGTTGTTCACAAGTGTCGCAAACGTTGTTCAAGCATACTGCCATGTCGACGACACTGAGGAGGCACTTAAAAAAACTCATGTACTGACAAAGGTTCTGAGGGTGAGCACTCCCCTATATCAATCTTAGGAGTGTATTTTTAAGTCTAATTTCTTCTTGAGTACATTCTATCCACAAAAGATCAAAAGTTGGTAATTTTTCCCTTCCACTAATGCTTTGAAGAAAATATTCCCAGTGTTTTGGAAGATTATTAAGAGTAGATAAGACAAGTTCTATTTCAGACATGATTTCTCCAATGGAACCTAATCAATCCTTGATATTTGATATATTCATAAAGAAGGTAGCAACAATATCACCTTTTTCATCTTGGTACTTTGAAGCCAGACCTTTAAGGTAAGTGTTACATGTCAAAATTACTCAACCGGATAAGTGTTGCATATTCCTCCCCACCACCGTGGCGTCACATCTTTTCTACAACTTTCGCAAGTGTCGCAAGTTGTTCACAAGTGTCGCGAACGTTGTTCAAGCATACCGCCATGCCGACCATACACCGCAGGAGGCACTTTAAAAAACTCATGTACTCTAATAAAGGTTCTGAAGTGAGCACTCTATATCAATCTTAGAGTGTTATTTCCCTGCTGCTGCCTTCTGAGTGATGACGCTCTCAAGCTTCTCGTGAGCGAAATTACGCCCTTTTGCGGTGAGTGCTGCCTAACTGAGGCGCTTGTTGAGGAGAATAAGGGAGGATCTTTCAAGATTAGAAGGCAGCTGCATTCAAATTCCTGGTTCAACCATGATATTAGGAGAATATCCCTGATCTAAGGAGGAAGTACCTCAACTTGTTCTAAAGATAACTCAATAGGTTAAGCTCTTAACCTATAATAAATATTTCTAATGGTGAAAGGGGACTGAAAAGGAGAATTACACCAAACTTATGATTCATAAGTGGTGCCTTCGGAGCCGATTGGGGAAGAATTGCTAGCATGAACCTATGATCTCATAGAAACATACAAATGCCCAAAGGAGAGGATCGCGAAGATTATTTTATCCGTGTTGTGGATCTTCGGCAAGGTTGACTAAGAGGACCCAACTTAATCATTTATCTCAGATCTACGACAGGCACTGCATTGCCTATTCTCATTAATATGGACACGCCTTGACCTCGCTTTTCTAGTTTGTGTTTGATGTTACACGAACTTATCATTGATAGATAGATATGTTTTCGAGCTAACATCAGTAGAGCAGGAAGTGGTTGTATCTTGTTTTTTCCATAGAACTCAACGAGGAGCAAAGGATCTTGAGTAACTGTATTTAAGTGTGGACAACATCGAGCAAAGAGGTACTTTGTTCTCCTTCCTTCATGTGTTGAAGGCTCTGGATAGATTTGAAAGGAAGTTAGTGTCCATGTTAATAATTTTCGTCTTTAGAGTTAGGGTCAAGCTCTTAGAGGAAATCTACCTATTGCGAGGGAGATTTTCCTACAACAGAACCTGACGACTCCACCGAGAGATAGCCCTCAAATCGAAATTTCTTCGTTTTGATTTCTTCCTCATTGACCTTGTTCTACCCCTTGATTGTTTCTGACTGGGTTCACTCCTCTTTGATTGGTTTCATGAGCTGATCGGCTCCCTACCCCATTGTACTCAGCCTGATTGTCGAGATGGAATTACAATTTTGGAATTTTGACATTTTTGTTTTAACTCCGGCTTCCGGGTCTCCTATTAACAGAGAACCAACGCTCCCTAATAGCCCATAGAGTGCTATAATGCTCCTTGCCTTTGAACAGGAATTCAACCTTCCTTTGGCCAATAAACCTTCCGTAATTGTTGTTTCAGGGTTTTTCCTCTGTGTATCTTCTCTTGTCATCACCTGTGAGTCAATCCTTCTTCTTTCCATCTTAGATATCTATCTTTTGCTTGAAGAACAAAATCTTTAACGGTTTGGATTTTTTGTAGCCTTCTTCACTATTTTGTTGAGTTTTTCTACCATTTTGAGTTTGAAACGATGCATTATCTTTCTCCTCATCAACCGAATGAAAAACTGCGAAGGTCATCAGCACCAGATCCTTTCATTTTAGTTTTGTTAAATATCACCGTTCTTTGACTTTTCTTTTGGGCGTGGAAGTTTGATTTCTTTGATTGGTTTTTCTTTCACTTTTCGCTTCTTTGATTACTTAATGCAGTTAGGGTGTATTGTTTGTACGATTTTTGTTTGTGTTGGTCTGATTTTTTCTCATCCAAGAAGATAATTAGCAAGACGAAATTTGTGTTGAACTCAATCATTAATCATATGCAAAACAATAAAAAGCATCTTCATGATTGATTGCATGTTAGAAGGCATATCTAAAAATTTTAGCCACATCAGATTTGATTGAAGAAAATTGTTTGAGGACATTCCTTATTTGCGCTTGTTAGTGAAAAGAACTCTTTCTCTCTCCCTTAGATATATGTTCATCAAAATAAATGAGTGCTTATCATCTCTGATGCATTGTTGGGACTGAATATAATTCCATTTGTTTCACTTCCATGCACCCCTTTTGAGTAAAGAACGTACTTTATAAAAAACAACGCTAATTAAAATTTATTTAGAAAATTTTCTTTTCTAGGATCCTCCACCAACAAGAGACTAGGATTAGCGGCCTTTGGATTAGCCTGCCATATTAACTTCCAAAGTTTTCAAACAAACATTAGCATCTTGAGTTAGGAGAGTCAAATCCAATCATCGATAAGTTCCGCTCGGGATCCTCTAAACAGGTTACACGCAGGTCAAGCATTCAAAAGTAGCCACGGGACTAACCCTTCCGTATACGAACCGATTGTGGTGGTCAGATCAGATATGGGGCCGCTCCATGTAAATCCATTACCATCAGCGGGCTCTTTAGTTGATTTCGCCTCCGACATCGCTTCCTCAGACGCTCGATCGCATCGTCGACTATTCTCGCTCGTAAGCCACCGCGAATCAGTAACCTTTAGTGGCCATAATATTTAGGGTCTTACAAGGACGATGGGAAGTCTCATCAGACTGAGCGCATATTAGTCAAAATCACTCGCTCCTTGGAGGGTAACCACAATATCGCATGGAAGCTTTGCACCAAGGCATAAGTCTCATAAGAAGGTCTCCATTGTAATTGTTCCACCCTATCCCCGCTCCTTCTAGACTTGATCACGCTGACGTTGGATTTCATCACCAACCAGTACACCATCAAAAATAAGGTCATGTTTTTGCTTGGTTTTGATTCTTAGATTTCTATTAGTGTATGCTGTTTCTTCAAGAGTTGGCCATAGATCTTTTTCGAAGACTCTTTTTCACCAACATCAAACCTCCACGCCGTTCACGGAGGCTATAGGGACTTCCTAGAAAATATGGAAGGAAAACACCCCTTTACCCCCTCTTTCTATGGAGGAATCTCCTCAACGGAGCAAGGTTCAAAATACTACAATCCCCCAGGAAGAAGTTCCCACTCAATTAGAGAATTTTCAAATTGTTGCACTCTGGCTTACCGCGAGATTCTAGGATATGAACTACATATCCTCCAACCTGAATTACCGTGAATTTGTCGTCGCCAATCCTTCTGACATCCCGACTAGGTCTCATCAAAACCCTCTAGCCAATGACCCCTTTTAGACCGCAGAAATTGTTCGAAGTCAACCGTGCATGGTGCGAGATCTTTATCGAACAGGAGAAGGCGCCGGCTAATAATTTTTCTCCTGTACACCGCACTTTAAATCATTTTACCGCAATTCACCCACTTTTTATAGCCACACCGCCTGCTGGTCCGAACATACCGTTCCATTGGCCCAAGGTCTACTTTCCTCTCCGCTGTGACGCCCATTCCTAATGGTCCTTACATTCGACTATTCCTCAAGGGGTAACGCGGTCAATCAAGATGCTGCATTGACACACCCGTGAACGCCAAGACCTATACCCTTTTGGATTTAGGCACCGAATGCTTCCGTCGTACCACCATCGCCTAAGTTACTACCGCTACCCAAGTTATACCGAGAGGTTCCATACCTATCCAAAACCCCGGAGGGGAACGCTTCGGTGGTCCTAATCCGCCTTCGGACGACACCGCCGCTTTAAGGCCTTCGGTTCTCACCCGGAAATCTACCTCTCGTTAGGGCATCCTCCTCAATTGAGGACAAATCGCATTCTCGGGGCACTTATGCCAGTTTCTAACTGGAGTCCGCCATCAAACTCAAGGACAAAATGTGTCTGTCGTACCTAATCCGTGGAATGTCCTTTTTCAAGGAAACACACAGTAGCTCAACAGAAAAATGTTCAGACTCCACAACAACCCCTTTATGGACAAATCCCAAACCCAACCTATAACCCTCAAAAACCATCCGTTTATCCTTCGCTCACACGCTTCAAACACCAAATCCCTGCGGTACTCCGGGTCAAAACCAACCTCTACATGAGAAGGTGCCCACTAAATATAATTACTCATAACCTGCTATCAGTCCCACCGTGTCCCTCGCCACACCAACATTGGCTTTACCCACCAGTTAACCGACAACTACCTTTTCTCACTACCCTGGATCTTCCAGACTTATCTCTGCTAATCTAATGACTTATTTATCATTCTCCGTTTGGCTGCCTATTCCACTTAAGCCTTCTCATATCCCAAAATTTGACGGAAGTCCGGAGAAGACCCAAAAAACCACTTGATGATCGCTCCATTTGTGGTGGTGTTCATCCAACTCCTCATGGACGATTCTCTATTCATTTACATCTTCCAATGAATACACTTATGGGTTCCGTAACAAAATGGTATATTGAACTACTACATGCTTATTTTCATGATTTCAAATCCCTCTCCATGTCCTTCCTCAAGCACTTCTATAGACGCCTATTCGACACGAGACTCCGCACCGAATCATTAACCTCCCTTCACGTGACAACTTCCATACATATTTTCGATCATATCCATGAATGAAGATCTAATTTACTCTATACACCAAAGTGGTCATTCCTGATCAATTGTTAGCGGAATTGTTCACTAAATCATTGTTACCCGAGATCGCTCGTGATGTTTCCATAGGCTATGAGTCACCGAGGACCTAAGCCATTTCCGAGCTCAAGACTTAGACTTAGTCTATTCACAACTCATACAGATGAGTTGATACGTATCGCTCCCCTCGCGCTAATTAACGATCCATCCGAACCATCGTCTGCTTCCCACGCTGATGGAGTTATTGGCTCCGTAAAAAAACAATCCATTTCCCAGTCGACTGGAATGAAGAATCGATCTACTCCAACATCCAATCCCAGTTCGACCACACACTTCTCTACCTCCCCCAAAACTCAAATATCAGAGGTGAATGCAGTCCAATCAACCCCTTCACAACAACTCCGGGGCAAGAAGAAAGCGAAATAAACCAAAGAAAACAATACAACAAACAACCCAAAACCCAACCACAAACCCCCGCTATTTTAAACAACCACAATGAAAACCGGAATTCCCATGTCTCATTTGTGGGGAGACAATCACTACACCCGAGACTCTAATATCGTGATGAAGCGGCTAAAATTTTCAAGGGAAATTCACAACCGGGCCGTAAGCTACTCCAACCTTTCCATAACAACATTATTTGGTTGCACAAACCCCCATGTCGAGGGGCATTTCCAACCAACCCTATGATGAGGCCTCGACAAGCGCACAAATTTACATGTTTAATGGGGTTAACCTAAACACCCACTCTGGGACATATGAGACGCCAATTAAACCTGATAAGCCAAAGACCACTAATGGTTCTTTACCGGATCCATCTCCTTCCTCTGTTAGTCCTCCATCGTTTAATCCTTTGTTTGGACCACTTCATATTGAGAAAACCATGTTTGATTCTATCTTATGCCCTCCTAAGAGGACCATCCAAAAATATACTTTCAATCCTAACTCACAGGCAGCCCAAAACTACAATATCGTAGAAAATTTCGCCCAAGCTCCGTGCTATGTCCGCTCAAGTTCTACAACACCGCCCCAAACCAACGAGAATGCTCTTAGCCACAAGACTTTGGATCCCGAAATAAACAACCTCACGCTAATCTGGCCAACCATCAACCACGCATCACCAACTAGCTTTTCCAAATCGATGTTGTTGTTCACAATCAACAAATCCATCAACTATCCCGATGAGGGAGCCTCTACCTGTTTCATGTCTCAAGCCTGTTGGAAAGGATTAAAAACACCTGCACTTAACCAATCCCCAACGATGTTACTGCCGATGGATCTATGTTTTCATCCTCGTATTATTGCCAATCCTTAGCCATCTGGGCCACGGCAACCGCTACTGCTGATGTTGAGGTGGCTCTATGCTCCTCGACTACAACCTATTACTCGTATTGCTGGTTCCCACGCTATGACTGCCATCGCCATTGGTGTTCTCCGATGTACAATTCTTCCATCAAGGAAAAATTGTCACCATCGACAAGTTAGATTACTGTACACCCGACGCTCGCGCTCTCGCCACCAACAACATTCCTTTTTTGGGAGACCACGCAGCTACGCATGAAAGCATTGGTGTTGGATTATTGAAATATTCTAGCCTTATGGGTACTTTCCCTACAATTCACTCCACCACCGCACATCATATATTTCCACCGTCAATATGATTTCTACTATGCCTTATCAATCCTTGGATTGATCTAGTCCTTTGAACTGATGTGCTCGACGCTTATGCCACTTTTCACCGAGGCCGCATATGTAGCTATCCAATCAGCCTCCCTCTCCAAACAATTTGCATTCATTGGGACCCGATGCCTTTTCGATGCCCTCATGGTTGATTCCTCACATCTCGTCATTTGACATATTTCCTACATTTTCCTTTCCGACGACCGATTATGGAATGCTCATCATCGACGACTTAATTTATGATGATAACTATCATCGATCCTTTTTTCTTCCGCCATTGGAAGAAATTCAAAAAGACATGTCGTCATCTTCACTGATAGCCACTAATGCTCCACAATCTCCTATCCTCACACAAGATACTTCTCTCGAGGAGTAACATCTCCACTACGATTGTGATCGACATTTTGATCAAAAGAATGTGTCGTGGAAAACATTAACCTCGTAGCTAATTGTTCACCCAAGGAAGTAGTCTCTTACACCGCATTGTTTAAAGAATTCCGCGATATCTTCGTGATGATATATTTCAGGAAATGCCGTGGATCAAACTTTCAATCATCGCATATTAATTTAAACTAAAAACTTACCATGCAAAACCGTCTAACAAAACTTCACTGCTCCATCCTAAGAAATCAGATATAAAGGCGTAGTTGAAAAACTTCTAAGATCCGCTTCATCTATCCTGCCCTTTGATGTATCGGTTCAACCTGTTTCAGCGGTTAAGAAACAAGGACCATCCGGTGGTTTATGCGGATTATCGAGATCTCAACAACGGTCCTTAAGGACAACTAATTCTACGCTCTTCATCGACAAATCATCGATAATTGCACAGGAGGCATAATCTTCTCTTTCATGGATGGTCGATATAAACCAGATTGAAATCTTACCTCACATCAACACAAGATAACCTTTCATTCGGGCTTTGGGGTACTTTTCAAGAACCGAAGCCATCACCTTTTGGCCTTAAAATGCTGGTGCTACTTTCCAATGTGCCATGTCGTATCGCCGGAATGACATCAAAACATATAGCGTAATCAGACTCGATGATTTAACTACCATTCGCTAAATCAATTCATCACATTGATCATTTACTGCAATTTTTCTTCGAGTGTAGGTTCTACCGTATTCATCTCAACCCACACAAATTCATTTTCACACGAATCCGGTCAATTTCTTTGGTTTCATTGAAACTAAAGACTGGATCCGTGGATGCCTTAAAAATTAAGGCTATCTTAGCCTTACCCCCACCTAACAATTTAACCGAACTCCAAAGTTTGCAAGGCAAAGAAAACTTTCTTCGCCATTTCATCCTGAACTATGCCGGATTACTAAAGGATCTATGGTTATCGCAAAAGAACATCCTTTCATCCGATGCAACGCTTCAATGGTCATTCATGCTCTCAAGCATGCTTTGACCCACGATCCTTTGTTACATCCTCCCGACTATACCAAGGATTATATCCTTTACTATTGTTTACTTCCACCATTAAGTGATGCATTAGATCATGAAGACCCCAAATCCATTTAAGAACAGGATTTATTATCTAAGCAAGAGTTTATCTAGACACGAACTCAGATATTCGTGATGTTGAGAACCTGGCTCGGCAAATGGCCATCGCTTATCCATATAGGTTCCACCACTACATCTTATCACACACCACCACGGTAATCGCAGACTCCAACCTCATGTACCATGTCTTGACACTGGGTACTTGGGGAAAAATATTCAAATGGATCGCTATTCTTCAAGAATTTGGTCTTGAGTTTACAAAGGCCAAAACCAAAAACTCGTGTTCGGGCCGAGCTCATCCAAGGCCTCCCTCGTATAAGGTCGGCTGAAAACATTGAACTCAGAGATTCTCTCCCCGATGAAACTCTTCCTCATCAGCACCTCCGATCCTTAGTATGGAGACATTCTCCTCTACCTTCAAACCCAACGCTCCCAACATCTCATGAAGAGCATCGACGCATTCATCACCAGTCTCATCGCTATCTCATCATTGGTGACACCTTATATCACCGAGGTATCAACACCATCATTTGAAGCATGTCCGATTCATGAGGAGGTTGAACGCATTTTGAATGATTGTCACCTTGGCTCCTGTAGCGGTCACCTTTCCGGGATGGCCACGTTCTCAAAAAAATCCTAATGCGGCCGGGCTATTTTGGGCCCTCGATTTTCAAAGATTGCATCGAGGCTTTCAAAAAATTCCCACCCCGCTAACTTTTTAACAAGAAAGCATGCACCCACCCTTCCACGCGACCCTCTCGCCATCGCCATCGGCCCTTTGGCTAAATGGGGTATCGATTTCATGTAGTGTGTTTCATCTCAAAATTTAGGCACTACATATCATCGTCTTCGTCGACTACCTCACCAAATGAGATGAGGTTATGCCTACCTTCCAATGATGGTCATCAGATCTCTATTCATCTTCAACCACATCATAACTCATTTTTGTATACCACGTACATTGTCACCACCATGGTGCACACTTCAAAAAACTAGATGATGAGTGAATTTCATGTCAAGTTAGGATTTTTCCATGAAAAACTCATCCCCTACTACCCTCAAGTGAATGCGCAAGTTGAGGCTATCACCAAGTCCTAAAACCATGATCCAATGCATGGTAAGGGAAAACAAGACATCGTGGCATTTACAACCGTTTTCCTCTCTCTGGGCCTATCACACTTCAGTGAAAACCTCAAGTGGATTCACTTCTTTCCACTTGGTCTATGGCATTGAAGTCGTCTCACCAATCGAGGAGATTCCATCACCTCAAATTGAAAGTAGAACTCCCGCCCCATACTTCTACGTAAGAAGAACGATTCTTGTATCTATCCAAATTGGACAAAACACATCGCGATATTGCTCGCCAATGAGGCACATTAGAAACTAATTAAAAGTCAATATGACAAATCCATCCACCCTCGCACTTTTGCGTATGAGAGACTTAGTCCTGGTTTATGACCAAGCTCACGATAAATTGGGGACATGTAAGTTAGAACCTATGTGGCATAGTCCTTACATCGCGGAATGTGTCCTACATAGAGGTGCCTACTAATTAGTTGATCATGATGGAATTTCCTTCGGAGAGCCCCAAACGGGTTTTACCTTTAAAAGTACTATGCCTAGATCACCTAGCATCTATACTTTGTACATTATTGTATTTTAGTTTGGTGTGTATGTTTCTTTCGCATGCTCAAGTATTTACCATTTCCACTCATGACTATGCATGTGTTTCCATGCGCAGATGACATATTCCTTTCCCATAATATTTGCCTATGGATGGCGCTTAGACAACATACCCTTAATATTGCTTCGCCGACATCAGCGGTTGTCACTACTGATGAGGTGGGTATTCAAGAGGCATCATTAGGACCAAAGAATCAACAATATGGCGTATCATCACGCCATTGGACCGTTGACCCAAGCCTCCTCCTCCTCCTAGGTATCTCTTGTATCATTGTTTACTTAGACTCTCAACTCGTGGTTTATCAAATCAACCGGTGATTACATTATCCGTAGTCCTATCCCGCTACGCCTACACTTACAAGTTCGTTGTCTGAACGAATGTTTGATTACATTGAATATAGACATCTTCCAAGAGAACTTAACAAAGGTTTTAGATTCGTTAGCTAATTGTATCATGGATTGGTATCTTGCCCACATATAATATTTAAGGAAAGAAAAACTGTAAATTACATGCAAATTAAAACACACCACAGACAACATCATGTACAAACTAGCATTGTAAAAACTCGAGACTGTATGCATATATATATATGGCGTGACTCAAATGTTTGTATTACATCAAAAAGTATGTAGAAGAGCAAACTATTGGGTCTTTCCACCCATACAACATCACCTGACAAGGCATAAAATATGATCACCGAGAGACTCTAATCTCCCCACTACATTGTGCTATGAGTAACACATCACCGCATGCACCACACGCCTCAACAGAGAATTGATATTCACTGGTACTTCACAAGCAGCTCTCTCAAGATATGTAAAGGAACTTCTCCCCTTTGTAAAGGAGGAATGCCCATCGTAATGCCTTGAAGGTTTCTTTCAACCACCCGGAGACCTATCACTGCATCATTGATCTCAAGCATAACCGATGCCCTCACACGTCCTCGGTAATCGGTACATCACCGCATTAATAATTACTCCCTTGTCCGGTGACAAGTTGGAAACAATACATCTGCTAAAACTCTTCTACATACCCAAAAAATATATACATCAAAAATTTTAAAACAGCAACTAGACATGTATGGCCTGCCTCTTACTCCGACACATCCCTACTTTCCCTTGCAAAATCAAATCTATGCTCCCGCGGAAATCTACCTAAGCATAAGGGAAGTCCTCTATCTGGAAGAAATGCCATCTCAACCAGGCAAAGAAATCGGGCTAAATGAAATGGAACTGACCGACATTAGCCTTGGAGATTGCACTAGTCCACCTCTCCATCTCGTTCATCCACCGTCGTGACGCTACATTCTAAGGTTGCATCCGAGGGATGCTTCTAGAAAAAATGAGACTGTAAGGAGCCATAACCAAACCGGGCTTCGTCTTCAGCCCTCACATCATGGAAACTGCTCTTCACATTTCGAAGGAACCCTACACTCCAATTAAAAAAACCTCGTCTCTGAAAACTGTAAAACATATGACATCTTTGATTTTGAGTCCAAATGAGCACTAGTACTACCAATCACACTAGTGATAGCAAACAATATAGACCGGAGGGGCAGCTCTCAAATATCCTTTATAGGGATTCTACCCCCCACCAACCTTGCTCCTGGGATGCAATGGCGTGCCAGATATATGTCCACTTGTTCAGGTAGCGTCCTCTGCCTAGTGAAAGATACGGGGAACCTTCTTTTTGAGAGGCCGGTCAAAAAGTAAACGTGTTCTAACTCAATGGTTAAAAGATGTGCCAATTCGAATCCTTGTTCTGGAACATCCCAGAGGCCAATCATATACTCGAAACAAAATCTCTTTCTTCATTTTTTGCAACTTGAAGAATTTGAGCAAAACACAAGCTCGCAAGGCGGCCCGTGTATGAGGACTCTGCAAGGAGGATAAGTCATCCATCTCATGTTCCCTTTCTTTCCACTCAATCATGTTCACTGAAGTTATTCTACAAAACAAAAAATCAAGAAACTCATTATTTCCACGCTTTGGCAATTTCGGACAATTTTCAAAAGCGATTTAAACATGAAATAAGACACCTACATCATTTAAAATGATCACATCCTCTTTTACAATCACTACGCCCTTCCCTAGCCATTTAAGTTTCATCAAATAACAATGAAAACGTTTGAAAAATCAAAACGACTTTGTGGCTGTGTGGGCATACGTGGGAATTTTCTCATGGATTCCTTACCAAAAAAGACATGTCTATTGACTGTTGGCTAAGACCTTTAGCCATCGCTTTCTAGAACGCTTTTGGAAAAGAACTACTCTTTTATTAATTTTCAAAGAGGCCGATTTGGTTCTCATGGGGCAACTTAGGGCTTCATATTTTTAATTAAATGATGTTATTAAATGAATGGATGAGATGGACACTACCGTCCAAAACGACAAGCCAAATGGTGAACCGGGTAGGTTCTGGCAATGTAACAAAACAAGATCCACCGCTAGAAAATGAGATTTTCCACTACTCCAAAATCCTTGTGTAAAATGAAATGGTAAATGAAATTTTCATTGTATTGTTATTTATAAATTTTCATTTTTCAAAAGGTATGGTCATTTCTAGGTTTCTCAAATAATATATTAGCTTCACTAAACCACTGGGTTGTAGTTTTGACATCGCAGGTTCCCTGGCAGTCCTGATGGATTATTTACCTTGTCTCATTTATGAGCATAGTCTTAGTCCATTCTCGAGCTCGAAAATATGAGAATGTAACTGGGTAAAATTTAATCTCTTTTGGACCCGCACTTCTGATACACGTAACACATGAAAAAGGAACCCCCTCGAGTCTACTTTAAACCCTTTTCAATTTCTGCAAATATGAAAAGATTGTCGAGTGACTCCGCTTCCCTTTCACACTGCTAAAGGTCGAAAGGGCTGTATTTTCGAGCGATAGGCTTTACCCTTTTCTGGCCTTGTTAGACTATCGTATCTAAAATGAACTGAGAGAGTCTTCTTTAAGTGTTTTTCCAAACTCTATAATCCTCGAAAAACATTCAAGTTTTCTATCTTTGGACTTCAAGTAAAGCACACATCGACATGCTCCACATGGGACCGAATCCCTTACTTCTTCCTGGACTCATAAACAAAGGAAGAGGAACTCCACTGAAGGTGAGTTATATCAGCATGTGTTATCCTCTCCCAGCTCATTAAATCAAAAAGAGCTACTCATCTATCTAGATGGGGAAAAATTGAAAATGAGAAACTAAGCAGTCTCTTTGAGAACATCATCCAACATTTCTTAGAGTCAGCTCCTTTGAACACAACACTTTGTCATTGCACATATCATAGTCCGCTGAACCTCTACACTGAACCAAACCTATGAGTCTTTCTACTCCTTCGGCCCAT
Organism: Picea sitchensis; assembly: GCA_010110895.2. Lineage (NCBI taxonomy): Eukaryota > Viridiplantae > Streptophyta > Pinopsida > Pinales > Pinaceae > Picea > Picea sitchensis. The sequence continues at coordinate 38,556 of SNQJ01S0069293.1, forward strand.
CCAAATAATTCCCCAACACTCGCTGCATTATGTTTTTCTCCACTATGTGTTTATGCTTCCAAGTCTCAAGTCATGCCTCAGTGTTCAAGGAAAGTATCCGCCTCAAGAGTCAACCATCCTAAATATCTTGCCTCAAAAACCTGTGTCAATCCATGTCCATTTGATCTATCAATTACATCTCCATGTCCGCTTCATGTCGCTGTTGATGGGGATACATCAAGGTCTCCTGGGATGAGTCTATTCATGTCTAATTCAACGCATCATTATCCGTGAATTAGGCTTAGAAACCAATTAGTACATTCGAGACAGGATGCCTTAATGGTAGGTGTCCTCACTTTCGACAGTATTTTTTACATCATTGACCTCTGATCGATGATTCCATGGATGTTTGACTCAACTCATCTATTCACATTCACTGTGACGTACTAGGGTACCTTGGGAATCATCATTACTAATGGTGATCTCCATCGCAGACTTGTTAACGGTTCACACCATTGGACTATTAATCAAGTGGTTTCTGCCATGCTCGACATCAAGACATCTATTCACATGTGGTTAGAATCATACCACGCCGGATTGGTAAGAAGAACTGGTTGAGTAACCACTTTGATATATGCTTTGGCCCATGTCACAAGGAATTTCCATTGACAAAGAACACATACACTGCTACATAGATCCACTTGTATTGGTCGGCTATGTCTTGTCATCTTGTAGATCCACCATGTATTTTTCGTATTTATCAGTTCGAAGTCATCGTGAGCATAGATCCACATTGTATCTCTTCAAGGGCTATACCTTTATCAATACAATTATTAATCCGCAGTGTATTTTATGGCGCCTATATCTTGCAAGTCTTGACACCCAAGCATAGGTATGCCTCGCTTTGGGTTTTGAAATATGTCATGATATTTGTTGGGTGTTTGTGTGCGGCTTCCGATCGTTCTCCTCAGTCTATACCCTTTGTTTGATCACATAAAGTATTTCACTATTAGATCACATCTTCTTAACTTCATACTTTGGGGCATTCTGTTACACGCCAAAATTACTCAATTGGATAAGTGTCGGATATTCCCTTCCTAACTGTCGTAGGTGTCGCATCTTCCTTACAACTTTCAAAAGTGTCACAAGTTGTTCACAATTGTCGCAAATGTTGTTCAAGCATATTTCCATGCTGATGACATTGAGGAGGCACTTAAAACATCTCATGTACTTGATTTGGAGAAGAGGAATTGATTAACTCAAGTCAAAGAACTCTCGACACCTTAGCAGAGCTCTGAAACAAAGATTCTGAGGGTGAGCGCTCCCCAATATCAGTCTAGGGAGCGCTGGCACCCTCACAAGGCTTCAGTGGAGCTGCTATAACACTCTCCTTCCCTTCTCAAGGAGCGATATCCACCTTTAGAGCACTGGCACTCCCCTCAAGCCTCTCAGGGAGCGCTACAACGCCTTGATACCCCTTGCGTGAGCTACTGGCCAATCTCGAGGCGCTTGTTGGCCCACAGGAGAATAAGGAGGATATCAAGATTAGAATGCCAAGGCCATTCAAATTTTGGTTCCATCAGAGATCCCCGATCAAGGAGGAGGTTCCTCAACTTGTTCTAAATATAACTCAAGAGGTTAAGCCCCTCTTAACCTATATAAGAAAGTTTAACAGAAAGGGGACTAGAAAGGAGAATTACACCAAATTTATGATCTCATAAGGGTGTTGGAGTGATTGGGGGAAGAATTACAAGTATGAAACCTATGATCTCATAGGAAATAATAATGTACCAAAGGAGAGCATCAAGGAAGTCAAGTGAGTTATCCATGTTGTGGATATTTCAAGCAAGGTTTAGATGAAGAGGACTTGATGAAGTCGTCGATCTCAAGATCTACGGCATTGTGGGGCATCAGTTGTCGCTATTCTCATTAATATGACACGCTTGGGTTGCTTTCTTAGTTTGTGTCTGATGTTACATGAATATCATTGATAGATAGATCCTGCTGCTAATATCAATATGGTAGGAAGTGGTTGTATCTTGTTTGTCTATAGGACTCAGCGGGGAGCAAAGGATCAGAGTGCAACTTGGAGCGTGTAGGAAAAACGCCGATAAAGAGGTAATTTCTGTTCTCCTTCCTTCTCATGTGTTATTTGTATAGATTTGAAAGGAAGTCGTCCACGTTAAGCATTTTCTCTCATTTTAGAGTTAGGTCAAGCTCTTAGAGGCACCCACCCTGCTCAAGCAGGGATATTTTCCTGCCAGCTGTTAGCGGCCTGGGAGGGTGTTTTCACTCCCAAAACATATCCTTCAATTCCTTCATACATTTTTCAAGTTGTTCTCAAAGTTGGAAACATGAGGTAGGAGATGATCTCTTATCGAGTATATGATTATCTTCCTTGCCTTAACACCATCTTCCTCCTCTTCATCGATAGTTGTCTCTAGTAAAGCATTTTGCATCATATTCAAAGGTAATCTCTTCAAGGGTGATCTCAAGCCTTTAAATTCCAGACTAAGTTTCTTTATCCATCAAGCCTATCTTCCACTAAGGTTCTATTCTTCATATTTTCATATTTCTTCACAAACTATCGCCAAATGGACTTAGAAAGCCTAATGGATAGGTTAGACTAGAAAACTTAGGTTTTGTTGGGCTTATGAATACTGTAAAAATAATCTTTGAGAGTGTCACAAGAATAATTTTGAACTGAAATATTCCTTCAATGCGTTGTAGGAACCCTAAAATCAAAATTCTATAGAAAATTGCAGAACCCTAGAAACTTGAAATAAAAAATAAAAAAATCCTCTAATTTCACTTCTTTGAGAGTTTCTGGAGGTGCACCGAGGGAGGCCATACACCCTTATCCTAATTTCATCCCCAAATCCCAAGTGTAAAGTGCTAAAAATACCAAACAATAGAGGACCATATAGATTTTGCAGAAACCCCAGAGGGTCATACCGAATTGCAGAAAATAGAGGATGGATGGTTTAATGCTTGTACAATAGGTTATTCAATACCTAAGCTCGATGCCATGTTTATTTTTCAATAATATATGATCAATCATGAATTTAATTTAATTTTTTTATCATTTTACTTGAACCATAAAACAATTTGTTGTAGCAACCAAGATCACAAGAAGAAATACCCATGCACTTAGTCACAAGAAGTATCCTGCGAAACCCTTCTCAAGAAGGGAAGAAACCCAACCAACTTTGTATATTCTTCAAGAGAAAATACCTCCACCACCATAAAACCTATCACACAAAAAGGTGCTCACAAAACCCGAATAGAGCCCAATAGAGGTACACACTTTTCCCAAGAACAAGTGTTTGCCGAAATTTCCAAACCACACTTGTGATGAAGCATCTTGCAATGGGAATTTACCTTTTATTTAGTGCATTATGAACTTGTCAACAATACGCTTCTATTGGTACAACAGTGGATGACTCACTGAACTCATAATATAATACTCTATTATTAATCTTTCACTTTATGGTGGGTCACACTCAGCACTTTTACATTACAAATAGGGTTACATGTAACTATGAATATTGTACAATATAGAAAGGGATCAAATACACCCACTAGTGCTCAACCAACAGGGGCATCCCATTTTTTTCAAGGATTGGATTTCACATCTCTATCTTCACTACTGCCCACACAAGAACCACACTCACTATTGCTCAACCACTAGATCATATTCACTTGTGCTCAGCCACAAGCAGTCATCCAATCCTAGCAGATCTCTTTCTCATTGTTTCTCACACTTTATATCACACGTCTCATAGGATAAACTCTAGCCACAAGCTCACCACTAGGATCATGTTCACTTGCGCTCATCCACAGGCACGTCCCTAACTCATCGTGATTCTTTCACTCAGATCTCACAGAGAATCACCGAGTATCATCATCTTAACTCTCTCTCGCATTGTGAGATCCCCACACATCATTTCATTCTAGGTCAAAGAGAACTGAGAGAAACTAAATCGTGGGCTTTCACCCAGCCATTGTGCAGGTCACAACATTTCATATATGCCCTGTGAGGAACTACACACACCCACCATGTGGGATTCTTGATAATAATGGCACACACAACATTCCATCTTCGCCTCAGAGAGGAACCCACACCCAACTCATGGGCTTCTATACACAAGGGCACATACTACCTTTTCTCCATCTCAAAGAGGAATGTCCCCACCCATCTCACATAGTCACACCTTAACCTATGGGATCTCACCAAAATGGACCTGTAATTTTAATCTATGTCCCTGAGGATGTCTCTCATGCAAATTGTGAATCATCAAACAAGGATGAGCTTAGGAATTGAGGTGGAGTGTGGAGATGTTGTAATCGCTCATTCAACTCTATCGACTAGACCCGATAGCCGATTAAGAATTAGTCATCATGTATCAGAGAAAGTGTCTCTATTTCCTTGGATGGTTGGAAACTTCATATATATATATAAGAAAAATATTCTTGGCTTCCACCATTTTGTGCATGTCTCTTCTCATGGATGCATATATGCACTTATATTCTTTTATTTCCCATGATGAAATACGTAACAATCCTCTTCTTTTCCCTATATATTACAAAATAATTTCTTCATGGGAGCCATTATAGCACCACATTGTGTCTAGTGCCTGCAAACACCATCCAATTACAACCCATATGGCCTAATCAAAATGATCCACCAATAAATTTTCATTACTTCTTGGGCCAAGGCCCCATAATCATTGGTTGTTTTAGTTTCCCACCATAATGAAATTGTATTCTTTTAGGAGTGAATTTTTCTATGACCCATGGTTACCTATCCTCCTTTAGGGAGTTTCTTTTTGGGAAACCCATGGTTCCTTGGCCTCCTTCATGGATTTTTGAACCCATGGTTCTCAAATTTCAGGAGGAATTTTCTGAGGTCCCATGGTTCCTAGCTTCCTTTAGGGGGGTTCATTATGGGAACTCATTGTTCCTACAACCTCCTTAAGTGGAGTTCCTTTTCTGGATCTCTACTGTTCTCAGCCTCCCGGTGAGTGTCTTTTTCCAAAACCTATTGTTCCTCGCCTCCTTGGTGAGTTCCTTTTCAGAACCCAAGGTTCCCTAAATATCCTTTATGGAGTCTTTCCTAGTATAGAACCTATGGTCTCTTTAGCCCCTTTAGGGATTTCTCCTTTATCAGAACTCATTGTTCCTTATCCTCTTTAAGTAAGTTCCTTTTCCAAGAACCCAAGCGGTTCTGAAATCTTCTTTAGATTTCCTTTAGGAACTCCATGGTTCTCTGCCTCCTCTCAAGGAGTGTTTTTCTGGAACCCATGGTTCTATCCTCCTTTAGGTAGTGCTCTTTTCTCAAACCCATGGTTCCCTTAACCTTCTTTAGGAGGCTCTTTCTAGGAACCTGTTTTGTTCTGCTGTCGCCCTTAGAGAGACTTTTCTCAAACCTATGGTTCCATACCTCCTTTAGGGAGTTCCTTTCTCTCGGGAACCCATAATTCCCTAGCCTCCTTTAGGGATTTACTTTTTGGGGAGACCATTGTTCCTTGGCCTCCTTCAAGGATTTCCTTTTATTGGAACCCATGGTTCCATAGAATTCTTTAGGTAGTTCCTTTTCTGAGAGTCCATGGTTCCCTGTCCTCCTTTAGAGAGTTCCTTTTCCAAGGAACCCATGGTTACCTAGCCTCCTTCAAGGAGTACCTTTTATAGGAACCTATGGTTCCTTAACCTCATTTAGGTAGTGATATTTATGGGAAATCATGGTTCCTTAGCCTCCTTAAAAACCAACATCACAACAGACCATTTTCCCACCACGTTCCCAATATTAGGTATGTTTTCTGCCTATACATTTTTTCAACTTTCTCAAGAATGTGCTCCTTATTATCAGATATTTTTTTCACTTTGGGTATTTGTTTTTTGGATGTAGGTACTCATCAACAACCTCATCAGCATGTACCATATGGCCATCCCATGGTCCCTTAAGGTATATGATTCAAACAAGCATATAATAATTCCCTTTGAGATAATTTCACGTAATAGTATCACCCTCTAACATATGCCTTTAGGTTTCCAACACCTAGTAATACAACACCTTCACCCAACTCCATATGCATTCATATGTTAATTTGGTTGGTAGTTTCTTACCTCACCCATGGTTTTTCTCACATATTTTTGTATCCTCCAGGAATTATGAGAATGATGCTATTTTATCCCATAGATATAGGGAGTCCATAGTAGTTCCTATTTTGAATAAAACATTTTCCCCCTCATTATATTATGTTGGCCTATTTTCACCCTTTTGACTCTTTTGTTTTTGCATATTTGGGTTGGTTATGCTAAATGCACCTCCACATTTTAATTAGCCCCCATATTCTCCAAGATTATTTGGCCATATGAAGCCCAATATTTCATTCACTCACCTTAAAACCACCCCATGGGGCCCCTGCCCCTTCATCCCTTCTCTACTAAATTACTTTCTGGTTCCTCACGTGTCCAAGCCATATTCACTTAGGAGTACCCATTTATGTGCATGCACCAATCCAATATTTTATTTATTTTTTGATTGTATAAAGTGCACTTTTTCAACATGGAAGAAACATAGGCCATTGAAAAATTCCACATGACACCATTTTTCAATTGGAAAACCCTTTTCCTTGTTTGGGGCACTACTATTAATCCATTTTTCCTGACAATTTTTTATTGGAAAAAACTTGAGTATCCCAATACCTTCTATTAATATCCTCGAGTTTTTACCCATATATGTAGCCTTGTCACTCTCAATTACAATTCAAGAATATTTCATCAATACATGATTGTCCCCTTGAATTGAGCCCACTTGTTGTCTCATTGTTTATTCAACTACCGCCACTCCCATTCATTTATTTTTCCCCAACCAAAGGAAGTATGAAGTCTCATTTCCCATTAAGATCATCTACATTTAACAAACAATGAATCTAATCCTAAGTCAGTATATGATACCTTACACATTAGCATATTTCAAGGATCCCTCTTCCCCTTGCGGTCGTGGATTTATTCACGTTGACCTCAACATCAGTTTCTGTGACTAGTGATCTGCCCCTATTACTATAAATGAGGAATATCGATGGAATATAGAGAGTCATCATTTCTCTCTGCTTCTGTTGACCCCCTTGATATTCGACATCAACACATATACATGTTAGGGTGGTCCTTACTTCGTGACAATTGTAATTTTCTATATCATCCAAAGACCTATGAACCTGATTGGTCATCCAAAACCTTTTATGAGTCATGAAAACCCATCAAAGTGGTTTACTCCATGTTTCATAGACCATTCTCATTTCAAAACCATGATTTCCACACAAGGAATCTGAGTGCTGCAAATATCTACTTCAGCAAGTTATCAGTTTATACATCATCCTAAGATTCATGTTTGTTATTTTAACACTTTTATTTTTAGACACGAGCATGGGTATGCCCGCTTTGTTTGTACAAAAATTATTTTTCATGTAATAAGGTAATGGTTGCATGAAGTTATCCCTTCTTCTTCCAAAGGATCATTCTTATTTGTTCCTTCAACAAATCTCTCTCTCTCTCTCTCTTCTCTCCTCACAGACTAATTTTTTTTTTTTCATGAGAAAATAAATGATAATGTATTTTGGCTATACAATTTCTCGTAACCTCACACATCATGGGGAATCTATTATCACCAAAAATGATCGCCTCAAAAAATACAAGTAATCACCAAAAAATACAAGTAATCACCAAAAAATTCATTAGTTCTGTACATGAAGAATGCATACTCAAAAGTATTGGTACAAATCACTCAACAAAATCAAAACATTTAGGAAAGATAGATATAATGACTCATCATGATGAATTCCCAAAAGATAATTTGCACCATTTGTACGATCAACATGACCTAGCATAAAAGTGTTACCATAGACAACACGTTATCACGAGAAGAAAAATCAAGGTTCATGCTATCAACATGATGATGCTATTGATTGATCATATCAGGTGCATTCAAGGCACTGCTTGCATGCATTTCATACCTATTTGTAGATCCAACACCTTAATATGAGAAAACCTAACATCAAAGCCACTCCACCTCTTGAAGGGGTTTGATTCACATTCAGAATAGGTTAAGTTAAATCTCAGTGAGGAGATATTTAAGAAATATTGGGGTATTGTTGTAGGAAAATTCTGTGGATGTGTGAATGTCCTCTTGGATCCTAAACCCCTATGACCAAGACCAAAAAATGATAACATTGGACACTCTTATTCCTTTAAATGTAGCTAAATTATTTAAAGGAAAAATAGGAACAAATTATGATGTACCTTTTTTCTCAAGTTTGTCCTTGCTCTGTCTAGGCTGAACTTGATCTTCAACTTTAATGAGTTCTCTAATTCAATAGACAACAAAGACAATGCATGCTTCCTAGTCTACCAAGATTAGTTTAAGCTAGATTTATAAAGAAAATACAAGCCTATGCAATCATACACAAACTTGAAGGAAACATGCCAAGAATATATTATCGAGACCATTGCAAGGAACTTAATCAGGAGGACGCAGATGCAAATAACATCTCCAAGTCCTCCTTGTCCAACCTCTTGCTCGAAAGATCCACAATAAGAATGACAATACTTTTTTGTTGACATTCTCCTCCTTTTCACCATGAGAATGCCTCCTTTATAGGATTTGAGAGGCTCAACCAACTTAGTTATTTTTGGAATAAGTTGAGGACATGACTCCATCATTTGTGGAATATCCCTTAGATGCAACCTAAATCTTGGATTCGTTTCAAACCAACTTGAATCATTTCTAGTTTTCCTCAGAGATAAGGGGGATTTATTCCAATGATTATCTCAACCAATCGATGCTCAACAGAAAACAGATTATGAATGTTTTCCTGACAGAACAAGGAGCCGCTTAAGACTCCTTCATGTGATCAGTGGGGAGCAATCAGATCTCCAAAAAATTCATTTATGATGATCGTCTTCTGCGAAAATATTGTGTAAACTTGCCAAATTATTTGTTTTTCTCTTCTAACATGTATTAGAGGATGTATCAAGTGTTCTTATGGTGTCGTCCACATTGAGACACATGCGGGACAAAATATGACACTTATTATAATGATAATGGGACATTATCAAAGTGAGGAATTTGGACGTGTAAATGATTTCCCCCCAAAGTGTGAGGTAAGAAGATGAAAGTTGATGATTGAAGCACTTTGCATATTTTCAAAGAAAGGGTATGGAGTCAAAGAAACTGGTAGAAGTTAAAAACATCAAACAAATGTTATCATATGCTTCAAACCCAAGTAAAGTATACCTATGCTTGAGTGACAAGGACTTAAGGTATGGCCACCAAAAAATGCAACTATGGATCCATGATGATACCGACTAAGGGTATGTATCTTAAATTATATAGGACAATGTGGATTCATACCTCCATGATATGAACTGGATCAGAGCCACAATAACATAATAAAGGATTAATGAGATGATAAAACATACTGAGACCGACATAATGTGGATCCATGGACAATATATCGCGATGCTCAAATGATCTCAAGATCTCCTGGGAAAGTAGATAACAAAGTGAAATATCAACCTAAAGTCTTCATCCCAATCCTGATGTACGAATCTATCCATGTGAATGAGTGTTTTTATGTCAAACATGTTAGAAACTGATTGATTATCGGTCAATGAGGCACCAATAAAGTACTGGTGAAACCACTGATGTCAATGCGACTAATTACTCTAGTACTTTCCAATGAATGTGAATAAATGTTATGAAGTCAAATGTTCAGAAGTGGAGTCATCCAATCGAGGTCAATGACAAACCTAATTTCAGAGGGCAGAGGTCGCCATTGAGGTATGCATGTCCCAAGGTACTAATTGTTTTGTAAGTCAAATTCTTGGATTGCTGAATTCAACAAGAAAGACTTATCAAGGAGGCTCCTGATGTAACACCATCAACGAAGGATGAAATGGCATAGACATGTAAGATGGTGAATCAAAATGAGTATGGACTGACACGAGTATTGAACCGAAATTTATGATTGTTGAATCTTGAGGCGGATACTTCCTTTGAACATACTGAGGTACAACATGACTCGGCAACATAAACGTAACATGGACCAAAACATAATGCAAAGGATGTCATGATATTCGTTTGGGTGACCCAGAGTGAAATAACTCGTGTGGAGGTTCAAAGGGTTATCCAAGTGTTCAAGATACAGGTAGAAACAATGTGTTAAAACTGGCTGCGACTCCAAGAGTGACTCTGTGAAAATTATTAAAGATAGCTCGTCTTAATTCCTTCAATTTTTTCCCACATCGAGATAGACGAGTACCTCTTTTTGGTTTTACGGGCTCGAGGAAGATAACACGTGTTCGATATAAATCACCTTCGGTAATTCCCTCTTCCTTTGTTTAATGATCTGGAAGAATTAAGGGTTCATTCCCATATTGTCCCTTTAATGTGTGATTTTAACGAGTCCAAAGAAGGAAAAATCAGTGGTTTTTCATGTTTAGAGAATCTGAAAAGAACTTAAAGGCGACTCTAGGGTTGTCCTTTTTTGTAATTTTAGTCTCCAAATTCCAAAAGAGAGATAAAATACTACTTAGGAGATGCCCTTTCAAAAACCTTTTAAGTGAGTGTAAAAGAAAACAAGATCACTCAGAAATCTTTTCATGTTTAGAGAGTTTGAAAAGAGATTAAAGGAGACTTTAGGGCTTTCCTTTTTCATGTAACCTTTACGAGTCTGAAAAAGTGATAAAATTCTACTCGGTTACATTCTCATGTTTTTTCAAGCACACTTGATGCAGGAGCATCGTATGCAGTGAACCAAGCAAGCATAAAGGCAGAAGACAACTGGAAAAGCACCAACGCACATTTTGAAATGTTTTGAAAAATTAATGAGCAGATATTAATGTAATAGATAGGGGAAGCATACTTACATTTATATCTTGGAGTTGTGAATAGATCTTGAGTGATTGATATCATCTGTCAAATGTA
>SNQJ01S0069294.1:3764-39049 GCA_010110895.2 Picea sitchensis
AGCCTGGACCATTCCCCACCCTGGGCCATTCCTCCTACACTAATCAAAGTGAACCCTAGAGAGAATGTATAACCCTAAGGAATGACTATCTGTGGTAGCTACACATGGCTCCCGATCCCAGAAAGATAAATTAGTACATGTACGAGTCCTGTATGTGCTAGCTACACATGTATTCCTTGCACATGTACACTAGTATGTATAAGTGTTTTAAATTAACGATTTTGATTATTTGATGCGGATGTATGAATCAAAATTGATTAATTTTATCATAGTTTTTAATTTAAATTTAATTAATTATTAAAATATATTAATACGTCTTTTATTATTTTATTATTAAAAGGTGGGTGAAGTAATTAATGGGGAGATAAAGTTGTTGGGAATTATTGGGGAGATAAGGTTGTTGGGAATTAATGGGGGGATAAGGTTGTTGGGAATTAATGAGGGGGATTTGAGAGAGGAGGATAAGAAAGAAGGGGAGGACTTGGAAGAGCCATCTTATTTTTGTTTAAGGATTTCTGAATTTCAAAAGGGAGAGGAGGAGGAGGAAGCTGGAGAAATTGTTTTTGGGAATCTCTCATAGGGCACTAGTGTTGCTGGGAATTTTGGGATCGGGTGCCAGGAAACTGCAAGGATTCCTGGAGCTAGGGAGTCGAAGAGGCTGTTCCTAGTTGGCTTGGAGGTTAGTATTCAGTCTGGGCAAGAACAAGAACATGATCAAACAGAAAAGGGACTAGATAACCAACCTAAAGGTGGAGTTATGTATTATAATGTTGTTTTCATTATTCTGCTTATTATGTTGTTATCATTGTTATGTTGTTACTGTTTATTACTGGTTTATTCCAAGTATGCAAAAATTTTCAGTCATTTCAATAGGAGATTGTTGAAATTATTTATTCATTTTGAATCCCAAAATAGGTAGGATTTATAGGATTCGTTATGTAAAGATGTAGATGGACATGGAATTTGTCACTCCGCCATCCCGAGAACCCGTGAGCATAGCCATGGGACTAAGGATAGAACCAGAAACGAATAATAGAGGGGAAGAAGAAAAGGGAGAATGGATAAGTATAGAAGAGGAAAAAGAAAGGGAGCAAAGAACTGTATGCCTCACAAAACAACACTTAGTGTGATAATTATCAAGCGATAGAAACACATCAACTATGGGAAAAACATATAGTTGGACAAATTGGACAACATATGCAGATCAAAGTTTTTTGTAACCATACCTCTTAGTCTCAGGCATATGCATTGTATCTGCTATGACACATTGCAGTCCATCTTTTTCAGATGTGGCACATAAGTCTCCATCCTTGTGCCCAATTACTATCTTCATGTTTCAATGTACCAATACAGAGAATACAATGGACATGAAAGCAAGCTGCTACGTAGGAACACATGAAAAAAAAGATGGGAGTACAAATTTATTTATTTCAAGATAGCATCAAAAAACATAGAATTGACATGAAGACAAGCTAATATACAGGAAGATATGGAGTATCCAAGGAAAAAAAAAAAACAGAGTTTCAAATCAGTGCAACAAATATAGATAGAGTAAATGAAAAACAATTGGATATGGAACACGGGTAGAAATGTGCACCTTTGCATTGATTCTTCTACACTTATGATTAAGAGTTCTTTTCCTTGTCCAGTTTTCTTGTTTGTTTCTATGAAAAAAAGTACAAAACAAAATGGACATGAACATAAGTTGACATGTAAAGAAAAAAACAAGGAATATGTACATAGAGTAAATAAAATAGAATAAAAGGAATAGAGTAACATATAGTGTTAGAAGAATGATCGTTTTTTTTTTTTTTTCGTTCATCCATGTTTGTGTATATATAAAAGTTTGTGTAAAAAAGGTTTGTGCCCAAAATCAATTACAAAGCATGGAAAACTAAGAAGTTGGATAGCTTGGTTTTCTGCTACAAGATAGACAGATATGCTTTGAAACATAGAAATATGATTTTGCAATATGTTTGATGTATATTTCATAATTCAAGTGCAATAGCAATTGTATCGTGATCAGACCAGTATGTGTACAAACAAGGGAAAACTAAGAAGTTGGATAACTTGGTTTTCTGCAACAAGCTAGACATATATGCTTTGAAACATAGAAATATGATTTTGCAATATGTTTGTTGTATATCTCATAACTCAAGTGCAATACTAATTGTATCATGATCAGACCAGTATGTGTCTAAGATAAAGACGTTGTATTGAGAAATGGGCACATTCGACCATACATGGTCAATAAGTGTGTTTTGTACATGGCTTGTGTTGTTCAAAAGAAACCAAAGACTGTATTTGCACATGTATTTTTCCAATTCTTTTGTTCTTGCATTATTTTGTAGCATGTCAATATTGAAATCTCCTACAATGACAATGGTTTCGTTCAGATGAAAATGGTCTAATGCATTGGAAAGAACATTTAACATGTTGGAGAATGTTGCAAGGGGAGCAACATAGAGATTCAATATTGCAATTTCTGATCCTTGGAAAAATACTTTTGCAAGCACCATCTCAACATTGTTTTCTTCGAAATGTATATGCTCCAAAATGGTTACATGTTTTTTCACCAATATCATCACCCCATGTGTAATGTAACTCGATATGCAATTGTGATTTGGAAATTGCTTGTTTTGCATGCATAATGCCATGTATGTTTCCTATAAGCACATAATATCGGATTGCATTGTGTCATAGTCATTGAGTATATCATCCATGTGTGCATGTAAGTTGCGCATGTTAAGTGAGAAAATTGATACAACTGAGTTTTTTGTATCGATTGGTAATCATACTGCAGATGCCACTTTGTAGTAGTCCTAAGGAATTGCATCTCAATATCAACTTTGTGTTTGAATTTGAAGTTATCTTTTGTAATAGGACTTATTAAATATAAGGAATCTATACTTCTGACATGGGACAATGCTGTGTATACAAGTCCATGTATTTGAATTCCAGTAGGCTCAAATGCAACACTATCAAGTGTTAGTCCTTGCGATCCGTGGACTGCATATGCACATGCAAGTTTAATTGGAAAATGTTTCTGAATCTTCAGTCAACCTATCTGTGTTGATGTCGATACTGGTTTTGATATTTACAAGATAGGTTTCCAATCACTTGCAGTGTTTGAATTATATAGATAAGCCAACTTGTTTGCTTGTCGGTGGCCTATATGCGGTTCATGGAACTTAATCCAGAGGACATCGATTTTTTCTATTTTCATATAAACTTTGAGTATTCCATCTGCACCATTGACCAAGCCATCCTGTGAATCATAGTTGTAGGCATATATTTCAACCAACATGTCTAATTTCAAGACAAGTTGCAAAGGTAAAGTGGTTGTATGTTCATGACGTGGAACATTTCCATGGTTGTCTTCTTCGAGGTTAATTGAATTGATGATGATATCATCGCCAGACATGAGCGATAGCATGTGCCTGTTATGCATTGCAACATCCCTATTCATGTAGAACAGGTAAGGGGAGGTTGGATCTGTTGGTGTAGGTCGCATACACCTGGAATTGATATATGTTAAGTCATCATGTGTTTGGTTGTTTGTTCGCATTCTATTCAGAATTGCAATAAATGTTTCATTAGTCTGGTGCATTGTAGCATGCAATTCAAATAATTTAATATTGTCTTTCCATAAGTCATGCATCACTATTTTCATGTTGACCATAGGTTGTTCAAATATCAAAGAATATTGGATGGTTTGTTCCTAGTAAAGATCACCACAGAATAGCATGTCAATGTTTCCAAAGTATTTCGTGTGCACATGTTTTATGTTTCTTATTTGGTTGTCAATGGAATACAAGAAGCGACTTCCAATCAAAGATGCATCATCTATGAAGACAAGTTGCAGTTCGTCATAAAGCTTAGACAAGGTATCTAACATTTCCTTGCTGAGTGGAAGAAACTGTGACTTGTTAAAAGGCATAAAAAATGCAGACTGGACTGTTGTTACACCTACATTATATGCATCTTTTACTTTGTATGCAACTATTAGGCCCTTTGGTTTCATAGGATCATAATAATTGTTTGAATCATAGATTCATATAAGCATTTGGAATAGTGATTTTGATGTGAATGTCTTGCTTGTTCCTGCTTCGCCTATAAGGAACAAGTGCATAGGAGTGTGCATGCTCAAGCATTTTTTAAGCACAATGTCCTTTAGAATTGTTTGTTGTTCTCAATTCAACAAACGTCTGATTCTGTGGTATTAATTATTTTCAATAAGGAAAGGATATTTTGTGACTTGAAAACAAAGATTGATATGTTTTTCAATGCTGTCTACTCGAGGACGAGGCAAATCTGCTTGCAAGTCATAGGACCCACAGGGAGTTCTAGATGTTTTTTGGTTTGTGAATATCTCATCAAGATTGTCAGGGTTTTCTAGTTCATTAACTACACTTTCTAGATCACCCCATGTTGGATTAACATTGTAAGTAAACCTAGATTTATTGGTTTGCACCATAGTCTCAGAGGCAACATACACAACTTCCCATGTAGGGAAGTTATGTTTTAATGTGTTTTTGTTTTCATCGAAAGAAACATATAACAATAGTTTTTATCTACAATAGTTTTCATAGTTAGTATGTTTGTTGTATTTGACAAACTATATCACAGAGGGTTTTTTTTTTTTTGATATGGGTACATTTTTTTTGTAATGCAATACGAATTCTGCTAAGGAGATATGCTTAATAGGAGATGGACGTTGGATGTAATAATCAATAATAGAGTGACATAACACGTCCTTTGAAATGTTATTGGGACGTGGATATTCATAGAACAGTGTTGGGAAGTTCATTTCCTCAAAAAAATTGTCCTTGAATATTCCAAGTGGATGTTGCCCCTCAACGGGTGCAATTTCGACAGTATTGTCTTGCAAGTCACTAATGCGCTGTGAATCAGTGAATCCATGTACCAATTTCTCAATAGGTATTTCATTCTATGATTCATCGCTTGTATCAAATTCACTAGCAGTTTCGAGAGTCTGTGAAGAGCTGTCATCCCCTTCTCCAAGAACACTGCTCCGGTTCTCATTTATACAAATGTTCTGTACTTTCTATAGGTCCCTGGAACATAATTCTTTTAATACTTTCATGACAACATGCAAACACACTTTACCTATCTGATATGCATTTTTGTATTACAAACATATTTTGAGAGCCACAACAATTGTCATTGTATCGCTAATGAATTGTGGCAAGGATTTTTGCACAACATCTAGTTAGACAAGCACATTAATAATTGATCTTGTTAAACCCATTTGAGGTCGTTTATAGCCCCAGGGTCTGATTTGTGCAAATCAAATTCAGAGAGATACAAGTCTCTCTTCAAGTTCTGTAAGTGAACTTACATCTAGTAGTAGTCTATTACATCTTATTTGGTCAGGCATTGCAAATTGTGGTAGTTTTCCATTTTCAAGCGACCGTTTGCATGGAGGAATTTTTTTTGCACTGGGAAATGTTTTATTGTTTAGTGTCAAGCAGAAGTATTATGCTTCCAAATTAGGCGTGAAAGACTTAGTGTTTTTTTTGAAATTCAATTGATCGCAAATTGCACATGCAATGGAAGGAGTGTATTTGATTTGTTTCATATAGGTCTGTCTTGCATATTTCTTCCATAGGGAACTATGCGTAGAAACTGTTTGATGGTTTTCATTGGTAGCAGTGCATGGTGCTGGTTCTAGCCCATGAAATGTGATTTTTTCCTCTCAAACAATGCCATGACCATTGTGGGATATGTGACCGTACCTATTTCTGTTGTGTTGTGCATGAACAATTTTTTTTAGGTTTTGATATGTCAGTTTCTATCTAGAAGGAAGCATAGTAATGTATTTTTTTCTCTCACGCATGACCTTTTTCAAGTTGTAATAACTTAGTCTACATTTTTTGTTCAAGGGAAAGATGAACTCATGGAAAATGCGATGAGTTTCATTCTGATTAAATAGCATGCGAAGCTTATGCAGAGTAGATGTGGTTTGGCTGGCATTGACACTAGACCCTGAACCCATAGTATTTCCTATACCACCAATGTATTTTTTTCTCTCACGTATGACCTTTTTCAAGTTGTGATAATTTATCCTACATTTTTTGTTTAAGCCCTGTATGGCCTCATCACAACTGGGACGAGTTTCATGTATGACATTTTTCAAGTTGTGATAAGTTAGTCTACGTTTTTTGTTTAAGCCCTATATAGCCCCATCACAACTGGGATGCGTTTCATTCTCATTAAATAGTAGGTTATGCGTATGAAGATTTGATGCGGTTTGGGTGGCATGGATAGTGGAACCTGAACCAGTGGTATTTCCCATCAAAGGTTGATAATGGATATGTGGCATATCTATTTTCAATGAGATGATGTCAATTATTCGATCGTAGTTTGAATCAATACACCAGGAATGGATAGTGTCATATGGTAGGGCCTACCAAACCTGGATATTTACTCTAAATATGATAGATAACCATTACAAACATAATCTGCCACCCTTTACATTTCCTTTCATATGATAGTGCCATGTTTACAAGGCATTCTTGCCAACTTCCAATTGTCGGCATATTTTGTAGGATATATAGCGAAAGATGGTCATGCAAGAAGCTAAAAGGCTGTTGGCTGCCGCCTATAATTTCATTGCAAAAGGATTGTATAGTGTAAAGCCATAGTGACTGCACATCGAACTTTGTTTCTACCAAATAGCAAATTACATTGAACATACTATCTCCACAACTAGATGCAACAATTGTTGCTATCTGCAAGTCATGGCAGTGTATACGATGCATAATTTGTTTCCATTGCGATTCAAGGTCTTTGCAAATGAGGGACATGTAAATATGAGGTCCTCCAAGATTGGATATGGATAATTTTCTATACAGTAGTGGTTCATAATGACCACTGACATGATTGGCATCATGGAAAAAGATGCAATATGGATCGCTAGAAGCAATTTTTTTGAATAATAGATATCTTGTTTTTCTTGTCAATGACAATATTCCAATTGATATGTTGAGCTAATTAGAAAACCATCATATACAAAATGTATCTCCCCAAAGTCCCCTCTCATGTGCAGGAAGAATTGCAGATGCAGACAAACACATCTTTGAAAAATACGTAGTGACATCATGTATTCCATGCAACTACCAAAGAAAATCAGATGCCAATTCGTATTCATATGACTCCAATGCCTCAACATTGGCATTTTTTAAACGACCCAATAAATAATCTACCAATCCATTACACAGGTCGGTCAAGGAATAATGGAAATGAAATAGAACCTAAAATGCATCGAAAAGGCAATCTCCTACAGTACATGAGAATGCATCCAATCTAAAAATCTCGTCGCTATGTAATACCTCGTCGATGTTGTCATGTACAATGGAGTCTGTATCTATTTCATAGGACTCGACATCTATTACTTGTTTCATCTCTTAAACTGTAATTTTCAAGATGTGTCTTAGCTATTATTCAATTTATATGCAAACAGAGAAAAGAAAAAAGAAAAAAAAGACAAAAAAAAGGATAAATAGAAAACTACAAGTGTGGAACTGCATACTAGTTCTGTGATGTATCCTTCAACCTTCTTCTTGTCAAATTCAATCCCCATAGTCTCCACAACATATGAAAAGAAAACAAACCTACAGTGAACAATGAACCAAACAGAAGCGACAACGAAAATAAATAACACTATCAATTTGTTGAGCACACTATAAATTTGCAGAAGATGTTTTTCAAGACACAAAGGACAGAACTAAGGCAATAGGTGGACAAACTTTTTGATTCAGAGAATAAAAGCATGCCCTGTCACAAGAACCTAGAAGATGCTTGCCCCTTGTGACAACTCTGAATTCATTTTCTAAACCCCTTTGTATTGCTATTTTGGAAACAACTATGGAACGATATCTAGGACATGGAATTTGACATATGTGATTGGAAGGGAACAACCTGGAAAAAATGCACCAAACACATGGTTTCCAAGAACAAAAAATAAGAGGAGAACATCAAGTTTTATTTTTTATATTTCATTGTAGTTGTGATAGCTCTGGGTTCTGTGTCCAACATCAACATTCAAAGTGGAACAAGACATTTGGAAGGGAATGGACTGGGAAAAATAAACGGAACGTATGGTTTCCAGGAACATATAATATGAGGAGAACAATGGGAAAAATGCACAAAACGTATGGTTTTCAGGAGAAAGAAAAATGAGGAGTTTTCTTTTTTATATGTCACCACAACTGCGACAAAGGCAGGTTCTGTATAGAACATTGACATTCAAGAACAAGGAAAATATTCTGGTTGTAGCAGTCACAAAGAAAGATGTTTTTCAACAGGATTTAGAGGGAGGGAGTCCTAGTATTGAAAATTATTGCTTGCAAGTTGCAAATAGCAAGAAACAAACAAGGAATAGCAACAAAACCATGGCACAGAAACTTACCCGTCAACGAGGGATGACAAAAGCACAGCTCGAAAACCTGCAAACCGCAACAACAGGTCCAACTTCTTGTAAAGTTGAATAACAACAAACCAATGAACAACCATGAAGAGGTCCAACTGCAGCTGCAGGAACTCAACTTTTCAAAGTTGAAGCAAACAACAACAAGCAACATACAACGAACCAATGAACAAACATCAACCAGTGAACCAGTAATGCCAGTGAAGAACAATATTGCCCAAATTCACTGTAGACAACACTGTATCAAAAAATGGAAGATAAATGTATTATCAAACACATGTAGAATAAACATTTAAGGCTGCGAGGCCTGTTAGGTAAACACTTAAGGCTGTCAGAACTATCGAAGGGCATCGTGTTGTGCAAACATTTAAGAAATAATGCAATGTGGCAGGCCTGTTTATGTACACAACAATGAAAAAGCCTCTCGAAGTACGTAACAATAAAGAAAAATCAATCATAATAATAGTAATAAAAAACAAAAAAATAACAATAATAATAACAATAATAACAATAGTTTGAACAGTGGATACAATGCTAAAAAAATTAACTCAGAGGATAATGTAATATGAAAACTGACTATCCATGCTCAAAACTTTGGATATCCAAACATTTCAATATGAATAGTACAAATTCAAAAACACCATAGATGATAAAAAAATTGGATATGCCAGCATATAAATCATTGGTAATAGTGAAGCTGGCAATAAGACCTCAAATCTATTATCCAACGAGATCATGACATATATGGGTTTTTTAATTATATAATAATAATAAGGATATGCCAACATATAAATCATTGGGAATAGCGAAGCTGGTAATAAGACCTCAAATCTATTATCCAACAAGATCATGACATATATGGGTTTTTTAATTATATAATAAAAATAATAAACAAAAATAATGTTTTTATTTTTCTGTAGTTCGAACAATAGAAATTATGCAAAAAATTGTAGGCAAACAAAAAACTAATATAAAGTCAACGAATTGTCAATCACTATAAACTTTGAATATCTAAACATTTCAGTATGAATAGTACAAATTCAAAAATACCGTAGATGATAAAAACTTTGGATATGGCAACATATAATTCATTGGGAATAGCGAAGCTGGAAATAAGACCTCAAATCTATTATCCAATGAGATCATGACATATATGGGTTCTTTTTTTATATAAAAAATAATGTTTTTTGTTCTGTAGTTCGAACGATACAAAGTATGCAAAAATTTGTAGTCAAATGGAAAACTAATATAAAGTCAACAAATTATCGATCGCTATTGTCCCTCTACGCCTATGACAGGGACTAATAAGTACTCACCAATAATAATTTTAGAAAAAAACATTCAAAATAGAACAAGCACTAACCAATAATAACTTTAAAAAACACTATCGGAATTGAACATACTAAAATGTTTATGGTGATAAATATTGATATCCAATCCACATCTTTATTAAATGTATAATTAAATTTTAAGTCACCACAATGTATAATATGATAGACATACATGTATTCTAAAGTCCATATATTGGACAAATGTGTCGACATCAAAGTAAAGAGCAATAATTAGTAATTCTTAAGGTAGAACTCGTGGATAATTACTATAAAATGTACTCAAAACCTTGAAGCTTGAATTTCATATGGGATGGGTCGTATGGTTGAAATATAGTAGGTTAATAACTTCAAAACATTCACCAAACACAGAACATAATTGTGTACATAATTTTTGTAGGTTATCCCTGAGCATAGTTCACTTAAGACCTTTTAGAACATTTTGATTGAAAATTTATGTTACTAGAACACCCAAAAAAAAAAAAAATTAATTTGCTAACCAATTTCACAGAAGAATTTCAAACATGTATCATGAATAAAGTTCGGGTTATGTGATCAATATATTTCTTTAATATTTTGATTTATTTTCAATTTATTCATCAAAATTTGATTGGAATTTGAATTTTTAGTTTGATGCAAAATTGTTATTGGACCATTTGTAAGTTACAATTTTGAACTAATTCCAAAATTTAGAATTCATTTTATTTAGATACTCAAAATTACAATTTAAATAACTTAAACTGATATTTCAACAATTCTTCATCCACCAAATTCAAACAAATATAAAATGATTTAAAAATTTCATATCAAACTCAAACAAATAATGGTACTTTACTGTCCAATTTTGAATAAAGAAATTGAACAAAGAAAAACGACCGTTCATTCTTTATGAAATTTTTATGTTTAATACCAATAGCTCATCAGCTACCCAAACTTTCTTGACCTCAATAGCTACATGCATTCCAAGTTTTAGAAAGAGATTCCATAAAATAGTTCACCGCAACAGTCATCTATGAAGAATTATAGGAAAAATACCAAAGCTTTTTCCTACATAGATGGACTTTGTCACCAAGTGAGACAAAACACATCAAAAGTTTATTGACTTGGAAATGGATGTTGTTTTGACTTCTATCAACATTTCAACAATAAATACATGCCATAGCATTAATACAAGGAACGATGCATGTACTTCCTACATCTCAACAAAGCATTAATATAATGAATGACACATGGACTTTCTATATCATGACAAACATTTGTAGTAATTTTTTACATGCCTACACCAAAACAAGTAAGCATCTATGGTTACAACATGTTGAGAAGCATAGAAGAATTGTAATCACATAAAAATCATGTTGTGGTAATTTCTTGCAGGATTTTTGAAATCAACAATACATAGAAATCAATGGTTCTTCACAATGAGCCAAGAATATTCAAAAATAGAGGAAAGAACCACAACTGAAATTGATTTTGTCTTGAAGTGAAGTTCCCAATATGGTATGAAGTAACTAGGTAGTGTAGATCCATCGGCATCACCATCCATATAGGTAGTGTATATGTGGCCACTATCTGTCCTCCTTTTCTAAGATCTAGAGGAATCGAGATTATCTAGGCTAGGTCTAGGTTCAAATCCTACTGCTAGCTCGCAAGCCAGCTCCTAGCAAGAAACTTATGACTTAGAAAGAGTCGAGCAAGACCCACCAAAGTGGAAACCTCTATCCCAAGGGACCACCAAGGTGGAAACCTCTATCCCAAGGGCATCTACCCTTCAGGCCTTATCACAACAGACTAACATGTCCACTTATGGGAATTGAACCCAGGTGGAAAGGATAACAAACATACTACCCAACAACCCGAGCTAAGCCTCTTGGAAAAACTATTGTACATATATGTAAGGATAAAATCCCTTGATTTATCCATGGCAATATCCATAGATGCATTGGCTGCAGACATGGAAATACTAACTCGTATCACATCATCGACCCCTTCAAAATGCACATGATGTGATTCATTTTTCCCCTATCGCCTACTACCAGAACCTCCTCCCATCCAGAACACACCTAACCCACTCCTTTCAGATACTCGAAAAGTATCCATGATCTTTCACATAAATCCAATGGGCAATGGAACATATCATTTGAGCCCAAATTAGTTCGACATCCCATTGAATATCTTGAGAAAGAATTCGTTGGAGAACTACTTGCTAGTTGTTCCAATTTGAATCCATCCATAGACAAATCTGTTTCAATACATCTTCTTCCACCAATACATAAATATATATGTTGATACTTAAATACAATTTTAATAAATACATCTTCTTCCACAAATACTATATTGAATGCAATGGCTAATTTTTTTTCAAATACAATGATACAAGCTACTAAATGACTTCACCAAGAGGAAAACTAATGGTTCATAATTGAAGGGATGTTGACTGTTAAGTTGAAAGTATCTCATTCATTTGACAATTCCTATCTCACTAGAAGCTTATGGTTGCCCTCATCTTCTTTGGGGATCTCCTCGACCATTTGTGTCTCTTCTTTTGAATCATCATCCTCGACCACTTTCAATTTGCGTTTATGTGAAATTCCACTTTTTGTCAATCTCGACTTCCAGAATATCCCTTAATAGAGGTCGAGTGCAGTTGGTTTCGCGTAGAGGTCTCCATGAACCATCTAGATAATTGTTGATAGTAGGCAATGCAGATAGATAGAAGGTCTTAAAGTCGATTATTGAAAGGATAATTTGAAGGATGAAATTTTATATTAAAATGTAGAAACTTTGGCTAATATTATAAGTCCTTAATATGCAATCTGTAAAATATTTGGCCATAGTTTTGTAAAAATTTTCAAATTTCTAACTATTTTGTATAGTTTTTATAAAAAATTTGCTATTTTTAAGGTAAAATAATTATATGGCCAATCATTTTTAGAAAATATGGAAATTGCTTAATCTTTTTGTGAGAAAAAGAATGGAAAATTAATTCATAAACAAAATTTAATCTTTAAAATTTTCTTTGACAATTGAAAGGACATGTGATGAAGAGTAATGGAGGGCTTGTAGATGGAAGTTCAACAATAACATTTTTTAGCATTTTTTTTTAATATTAATTATCTATTTTAGTAATTATGTTTTTTTAATTTATTAAAATAAGAAAATATATTTATTATACTATTTTATTTAATAATCAAATCGATTTTTATTTTATTTTTTAAATTTATTGAAATAAAAAAATATATTTAATATTTATTGTATTGAAAATAATAAAACACAAATCTTTGTATTTTTTAACAATAAAAATGCATTTATAAATTTAAATAATTATGTTATATTCATAACTTTAATAAATTAAATTGAAAAAAATTATAATAAATTTCTTTCTCATTTTCAAATACATAATAAATTGGAAATTTAAAATTACAACTACACCAAAAATTGAAAGTTAAATTTATTTAAATTAATATAACAAGTACGATCACAACATTATACAAAATATGGATGTAATTTAATTTGAAATCTTTTATATTTACTGACATCCTTACATTTACAACAAAATATTAAGCTTTAAATTTGTAATTATCATTTAAATTTCTATAAATAATTTGTGAAAGTACATATTCATGTTATTTTGCTCCCAAATTATATTTTCCCACTAAGTTCTATTGTTGTATAATCCTTTTAAATCAGGTAACTTCTCGATCCCTAGTGGCAATTTTCTCAATTCAGAACACTCCTTAATTTTCAAAGAACGAAGTTTGGGAAGTATTCCTTCTCTCAAGACACCTTCGTCACATGATAGTGTCACCATCTTATGCAGGCCAATCAAATCAAATATATCTAAAATCTGAAATCCCACCGGTGTTCCAGAACTTCTTATCCCCAAGTTCCTCACCTTGTTGCAATAACATACTTTTATAAATTTCAAATTGGGCAACCTCTCCAAGGGAGGAAGCTCTTCCACTTTGTTACAATATCTCAATTCTAACCTCTGGAGTTTTTGAAATTCACATATCAAGTTTGGAAAATTGAACCCTTGGATGCTCTCCACCCTAAGACTCTGCAACTCCTTTAAATTTTGCATCTCGCTCGGAAGATTGTTAATCACATAGTCCAACCATAAATGCCTCATTTGCAACTAGGTTTCCATTATTTCATGGGATTCAAATTCTAAATATATGTTTAAACAAAGGTCTATAAGATTTGAAAGAACTTTCAAAGCCATCGCATTTATTTTAGTATGAATATCCAAACCTAGTTTTTTCAATGACACTAGTTGAGATATCTGTAAGCATACCACCAAGTCATCACAATTCCATAAAATAAGAAATTGGAGTTGTGTAAGCTTTCCTATCATATATGGTAATTATGATAAACAGTGGCACCAACTAAGATTCAAAAATTCAAGCTTAGAAAGATTGCAAATCTCTTCAGGCAATTCCTTGATGCCAGTCACACCCAATGAAAGAAACTCTAGGAGTCTGAGTTGACCAAGAGATGCTGGTAGTGACTGTATATTGGTAAAAGAGAGATCTAGAACCCTCAAAGAGGTGATTTTGATTAAAAATATTTCTAGAATATTACAAGGTAATGGATTTTGGGTTAATATTAGACTTACAAGTTGTGTGTCAATGTAATCCTTGGGCAGGTACTCTATTTGATTGTTGTGAACTGCCATTGTTTTGCAATCTTGGGACTCACTGTGTGGGAATTCTTTGAGCCTTTGGCCTGCATGGTAAAAATAATTTTCCTCCTCCTCCCCAATGTATATTACCATGTCCTAAATAACATCATGCACTGTTATTCTCCTCCGTTTCCAGACACTTAGAGGTTTTTTAACATTGCCTTTGCTCTGCTTTTCAAAATCAACATTCTAAAACAATCCACGACCTATAGGAATATTTACATAGCTGAGCTCGAGGTCCATGTCCATTGAATAGGTTGCCTCTTTGATTTTAACAAACCCTTCAACAATCCACATCTGCACCAATTTATCCACATATATTTCCTCATCCTATGGATACATAGCACAGTATAGAAAACAATTCTGCAAGCTTGGAGTTTTGGGTAGGTCATCATAACTCCATCTTAATTTCCACTAGATTTCTTTGTCAACATGGGGATGAGTATTTGGAAAAGAAGGATCTACTATTTTCATGAGAGACAAAGAAGTATACCACTCATTTGTAGATGTTTTTCCAGACATAGTTTCAAACTCTATTGTTATAGCCAAGGGAAAACCTTCACACTCGTCCACAATTTCTCTAGCACACTCCTTTACTTCCTCCAGGACATGGCCGCTTTTGAAAGCAACTCTCTCAAATAGTGCTCAAATTTCATTTTTCGAGAAGGGTTCTACCTTTACGGATGGTCGTGCCTCCATAGATTCTAGATCTCTGTTCCGTGTGGAGAATACTACTTTTCTACCTACTTTATAAACCATAAATGCCACATCAAATTCTTGCATATCCAGTGCACTCCACATGTTGTCCAATATCAAAATAAGTTTCTTCTTCTTTAGAATTGCAAACAACTTCATCTTCAGGTTATCAATATCAGAAGTTTTGGAAAGGTCAAAATTAATTGGCTCCACTATACGACCCTGTAAGTCCCAAGACTAATACTCTTGAGGGACTATGATCCAAATTACAACATCAACAGAATCACTCACCTTGTAAAAGTTATGCACCAATTTGAGCAATGTTGTCTTTCCAACCCCATCCATTCCAAACACACCAATTATGCAAAGTTCTGGAGTTTCTGCATTAATCAACATCTGCAGCCGCGTCTCGGCAGATTTAATGTCCATTCCTACAATGCCCCACTCTGGTAGGGGTTGAGAAAATATCACAAAGAGAGTTCGAAGGTCTTGAAGGAGCTGATCAAATCTTGTGTTCCACTCTCGAACTTGTCTGGAAATTCAGGGTTTGCAGAAGATGCAATCCAGACACTGCTACTGTAGCTGGGACCTATAGATGAGGTTTTTTGCCTCTCTAATCCCATCATGTGTTGTCTCCAAATAGTCTCGAATGGACTCTAGAGGTATTCTCTGCTGATTTTGAAATCCATTGCAGATTTCTTGTAAAAGCAACTTCATACGGTTTAACTTAGCTTGTATAAGGCCATGGTTCTGGTCGAGGTGAATAACATCATCAATTTTCCGAAGAAGTGGAGAAAAAATAACCTTGTTGATGGAGTCAGTTATACCTGCGGTTCTAATCAAGTCCATGGCATCGGTTGAAGAAGAATATATTTAAGCCTAAGGTGTTCTTATAAGGGAAGGGTTCTGCTCCAAGCTTTGTCATCGTATGGAAGCATGCACATTTTTTGATTTCAACACGAGTGAACAAAGATTTTTCCACCATATCCAAAGTCGGCACTAAGACTGCACGAGGTTTTGTGGCAAGTGACTTGACACCGACAATGCTAGAGATCAGTTTTCGTCAAACGATGGGTTGCGGTCTTACAAAGACAATGATTTCATGGATCACACCTAGATGAAACCGACAAAAATTTCAGGGATGGAATTTTTGGGAAAATTATCTATCATGGGGGATTTTTTCATTAAATATCTAAAAATCGTAGCCATAATCATAGTGGTATCTATATCAGAGGCCTGAATCTTGTTTGTAGATAGATGAATTTACAAGGAGAGATGTAAAGGTAGTTTGAGATGTCAAGTTAATGTCGAGGCTGACAATGCTGAGGAAAGTGAAAGTTGTGTGGTGTGGCCGACAGGTATGGATTCGAGATGCAAAGGTCATTGTAGACTTAAGATAGTTTGAAGCAATGATGTAAAGGTGGTAGTTCCAGTCTGTCCTGGAATTTTACTTTCACATTATCCACACATGAAAATTTTATGACTCATAAACCTTCGAACTACCCTTCATTTTATGGTTTAACATTTTGTTTGCACTTCATTTTATATGATGTGGAATTATGTTGTATGAATTATTTATTGGAAGAAGGCAGTTCCTCTAGCTAAAAACCTACAGTTGATTTGTTTGCTAAAACTTGAAATTGAAAATATTCAAAGTTCATAAATCATATCCAGTAATTATAAGGGACTTATCATATCCAGCTAGTCAAAGGAACTCATAAAAGTTGACAGTAAGTAGTAGAAATCTTTATCTAATGGTTAGTACATTTAGTCTCCCTATGTCAATCTTTCAAAGTAATAGGTACATTTAATCTCCCTGCCACACGATTTCAAAGTAATAGAATCACATGGAAGATATACCTGCATCATGGTCATACCTATCTTCTAACAATGTTAGTTATTTTTTCTTCATCTTGACAACTCTTGTCTCATTCAATTGTAACATTACATACTTTTGTCCAATTCTCTAATCCACTCCCTTCATCTGTTTTGTTGGAGTTACTTCACACACACCTAGTATTTCTTTTTCCTAAGTTTTTTCCTTTTTTATTAGTCATAATTAGTCATTATCCAGTCTCCTATATTTTAGGGGAGAATATTCTACTTGGAGAATATTCTCTTTCAGTTGACACTTTAGTTTGATTAGTTGAGTTGAGTTTATATGTCGCATTGGTTTTGTCACCATGCAACATTGGGATCATCACCATGCTAATTCAATCTTTCCTTGGTATCATCACTAGACTAGCGCATTACCCTTGATTCCCTAAGTTAACTCCTCACTACTCTCTGTTCAGTCAATTAACTGAAGACTAGTTGACTAGTTAACTCAACTAGGTGGTAGTTCACTCGCGTAACTGCTTGAGAGACTAGACTAGGTGGTAGTTCACTCTCGTAATTGCTGGTGTGTGTCTATATCACTCTATACCACCACTATGGTGCATTGTTTCACCTCCAGTGCACACTCATTGAGTTATACAGAGTATATCATGTGTAAATTATTCATTATTTAAATGGTTATTGATAATTCTTTCATTATTTTCTCTCCTTCTTCTTCTTTCTCCAATTCTCTATGAAAATGTGTGTATTATTGTTTAGATAGATATATTATGTGCAGGTTCAACACATTTACATGGTATTAGATATGATGGACTGCTAAGCAAAATCTACACCAAATTTTTTTTGCAGGTACAAAAGATTGAAGACAGCAAAAATATGGATTTCCAAAAATAATTCATTCTTACACCTTACACTATTTTGCATGGAAGGAGAAAATAAAAATACATCTCTAAACCAAAGGGTTGTACAAGTTAACCTTGAATATAGATACATAACCGACATTAGGCATAGAAAAATTCAAGTACTTAAATCGCATGGATGAGGCACTCAGAACAATTTGCAGTCTTATTTCTCCTGATCTCCTTTTTCATATATATTCATGTAAGACTCCAAATGAATCCTGGACGACCTTGAAAGGGATCTTTGGAAAACATGATGAGATGAGGGGACATATGTTGGAGGTGGAGTTTCTCACATTGGATCCAAAAATCTTCGAGAATATCCAAGATTTCTTTACAAAATTCAAGGATTTACTTCCGCAATTCAAATCTTGTGGGGTTGATAAATCGAAGGATAAGAAACAAATGGTTCTCACCATTCTCTCCAATATTGGTCCTGAATTATCTGTATTTGTATCTACATTTCATATTGTCATATTTTCCTCTGGAGCCACCTAGAAGATGCCTTCTCTTGAGGACTTTATCGAATCCATGACAAAAGAGAAAACCAAGCTCATCAACATGGGCAAAATCAAAGGCCCAAGGGTGCATGCACTCACTATTCATGATGGCATCCACAAATATCATAAATCTAAATATAAATATAAATGGAAAGCTCATGCACATCCGAATAATTAAGGGTACACAAAACCCGCCATCGATGCCTCCAGATCCAAAGGGGAAAAGGGATGAAAAGGGGAGAAATGCACATACTGTCACAAAGGATTCCATTTGGAATCCACATGCATGCAAAAAAAAATAGATCTGATGTCTCAAATACTTTAACAAAACAGCCTTGGAGATCGCATCCCCGAGGGTGCAAAGAAGAAGAAGCCAAAAGATCTGAATTTCAAGAAAGGCAATTCTAGCCATGCCTTTATCACCATCAAATCCTCTCCCGATGTTTGGATCGTAGATTCAAGATCATCACATCACATGGCTGCCTCAGAAGCATTCTATTCTTCATTGGATGCATTCAAAGGTCCTCCTATTCTAATGAGGGACAAATCTTATGTAGAAGTCACCGGAAAAGGAAGGATTGAACTCACCAATGGAAGCTTCGAGAATGTGTTGCATGTTCCCAAAATTTCTATCAACCTTCTCTTCATGTATTAGATGACGAATTTCAACACCGAAAAGAAATTCATATTCACACCAAATTCTGTGGACATCTATGACATAAAAACCAACTCTAGGGTTGCTACCGATGAGGTAAATCATCAGTCTAGATTGTATACATTTGTAACGACCCCAATCATTACGAATGGAATGAAGCAAAGGTGCAATTTTTTTTTCTATGTTTAGCCAAGAAGGCAATGACGAAAACAATTGAACCACACAACCTGATGACAAACACACTACTGCAGATCAGGCGATAGACAACAACAAATCAATGCAATAGCACAACGAGCAGCTGGGCGAAACATGCGTAAAACCAAATATAGAAACGACTACCTGCTCGACACAAACATGACAACGCCTATAGGCTAAGGGACAACATCCCTCATCCTGACACAATGACCTCAACGACCAGTAACTAGAACCTTTATGGTGTGCATCCAAACACATGAAGGCGTTAAAACCCAAACACCAATAACAACTATAACGAACAATGCCCACAATGGGCAACACAGAATCTAACCAAGTTATCCTTCACCTCTATCCATTAGGGCATGCAATGATCCCCTCATCAGGAATCATGTCATCACCCGGTGATAGGTGTGACAACAACCGTGGCACAACAAAAAAACTGGACCCTCAACACAAGCTAAAATCGACGTGATAGGAGATCAAGATAACTATCTAACCCCTGACGACTAACCCTAGCACCCAAATGACAAATCAATCAAGATGACTATCACTTTCATACAATGCAATAAATTCCTTGTGAAATAAGATCAATCTATACAATTGAAATATTATTATTAAAACAAAAGTTCATTGCGACTATATCCCATTTCCCAAGTTAGATAAGTATAACTCGCTTTCTCTTAAAACTGGAACTATTTTGCTAACTTCTGTAGTTCTATCCTTTAAACCCCGAATTGTACACCGAGAAAAAAAAGGTTTTAGTGCAACTGAACACCCATTTAACCACAAATAAAAAATCGATTACAAAGTAAATGTTTCAACTTATCAATCCAATATCTCACTGGCATGTAAGTCGTTGTCACATAAATTGCATCTTAACACTAAAAGAAGGACGAGGAAAAACACTTTAATCATTGTTTACAATAAGGATTTGTTGTGACTATATCAATACTATCGACCATCCCTTTTGTTGTCTAAAAGGATATGCCATTGTTGTGTAAAGAAAATATAAAGTATCTCATTGTTGACTAAACTAGCTGTGTACAATTTACAATTACAATTAAGACTATCAAATCACATCATACAGGCTGTCTATTAACCATTTGAAAACGCTATCTAAAAGGATGACTGTCTAACAATGATAAGGCTTCCCATTGAGTAATTAAATGATAAGGTTGTCCAAAGGTAGTCACAACCATTCAAAGTATGGAGTCGTTGTCAAACATACATTAAAATCGTAATGAATTTGCACTTAGAAAAAGGTAAAATCGGGTGAGTTCATAGTAGGTGAATTCGTAGTCAACAATAAAGGTTAGAGTTTTCATTAATGGACGGAATCGCAGAACAAACATAAATCCATGAGTTATAATATGTAAAAAGGGGGAATGTTGTCATACAATGTTAACCATCATAAATAATTTAATCGTAATAAAAAAATGGTAAACAAAGAAGAAGTTGTCCCACCATCGTTATCAGTCAAGTAAAGGAATTCAATGCAGTCACAAATTAATTAACAGGTTATGAAAATCGAGGACGCTACCCACAGTCATGAAATTCCCTGCACAGGTAAGAATTACCCAAACATGGTCTGGAGGTGTTAAAACCACAGGCTATCACATATCTTATATTGCTGAGTCGCAATCTTACTACTATCATTCAAATAAGTTTCTGCCTACGAATAAGGAGACTGTAACTAAATGAAAATGGTTGCAAGCCACCCGGGTAAAAGATTATGTATATAAATGTAGAGATTAGTTGATCAACACAAAGTAAAAGATATAAGTAATGTTGTATCAATCAGGAGTATGAAATCGCTAATTAACAACTGTGAAAACAAACTAGCTGCCTCAGGTAAAAATCGCTGGTAAGATCGGGTGGGACTGGGGAAGCCCAAAACACTGCCAAGAAATTGATTAGGTGTAGAATGAGCTTTGTTTGGCCAAAATGCCTAGTAAAATTCACCATCAATTATACTAAAACGCAGAGAAGAAGCATGGTTGAAAGTGCGGTTGAAAGTGTGGAAAGTTGTGGTTGAAAGTGTGCAAATCATGGTAAAACATAATGGCAATGGCTAACCATAAAAAGGGTAAATCATTGTGTAATTAAAACTAAAATTCGGAAGTAAATCATCTGCCAATCCATCA
The DNA here is from genome assembly GCA_010110895.2 of Picea sitchensis. Classification (NCBI taxonomy): domain Eukaryota; kingdom Viridiplantae; phylum Streptophyta; class Pinopsida; order Pinales; family Pinaceae; genus Picea; species Picea sitchensis. The sequence continues at coordinate 25,151 of SNQJ01S0069294.1, forward strand.
AGAAAAATGCCTAATAAAAAATTCACTGTGTAAATAAAATTTATGGTGCATTCAATCAAGGGTAGATTAATTTTGGTTTATGTGCTAAAACAAAAGATAAAATAGTCATCCAAATATAATAAAAGGCAAAGGGAAAATCGCAGGCCATAAGTGTTAAAACGCAAGTGTTAAAATTCGCCTGCACAATATATTAAATTGTAGAGGAAACGTTTTGTGGTATAATGTATTGAAACATAGAGGATATTTCCATAGAAATATAATAAAATGTAGAGGTGTTATAAATGCCAAGCCCAATGCGACACAAATATCAAACGTTGAGGATATTAAGCAGTTTGCGGGGAGGAAAGATAAACAATACACAAAGGTGATCAATCGCAAGAAGGTGCAAGACAATCATTCAACCAGGAACTATCAATAAGGGTAGACAACTGGGAAAAAATTATCCATCACTCATCATCCATGCAAAAAAAAGCAGGGCATTAGAATCTATAGATCGCTATGCACCGAAGTGATGACCATCGATTCAGTTCCTGGTCAACTGCTCAGGCATGGACGAAAGTTGAAGAACAAACTCTTCAGATAATCAATAAAACAAACATAACAATCATGTCAATCAACGATCGGTGGTCAAGGAGATCAAATCGATGCAGGGAGTGTAAAGCTATGATGATTTTAAGTTCTCGATTTAAACGCTAAGTAAAACACTCTTCTTTACAAAATACAAGTACATAAATGAAAGCACAAGATCAAAAGTAATCTATCATGAGAAATAAAAGCATGTGTACCATAGCCCAAGGTGACAACTTCGAGTCATTGTCCCGCGCTCTCCATGCAGCTCCTGCTTGCCAACCGATGTGACTGTCCCGGTACCTCCCAGCCAACGCTAGCGGTACTCTTCTTCCCCCTTATCCCCCCAAGCCACAAAGGGGCCACACACTCTAAACCAAAGAACAACTAGCAACCAACTCGCCTCGAAAGGTCAAGCTACCACTTGTTACCCGAGCTGGGTATACCAACTCCCACAAGATAAGTCAATCAAGTCAAAAATTCTATAGTGTAATGTTATGCATAAAATAAGAGATCCCCACTCCTCCTACTCCATCCTTTATATATATTTTCTAAGTGATTTCTTTCCTAAATTCCCATTTAATTTATTTTTCATTAAGTTAATTCAGAAAAACCTCCCCTGTACACAATTCACCTATCCCCTTCGTTGCACCAAAAATTAATTTCATTAAGTATTTAATTACTCCTATTTCCATCACCCACCTAAAAGCATTCCTAGAATTGCTCCTAGGTGTCCCCAAATTCCCTTACACATTTTAATGACTTACTCCCTTACTAAATTACTAGTTGAGTGCAATTTCGAAAGTTCTTGAAGGCTAGATTCCTTACTATGTTAGTCATTCTGCTTTTTTCTTATGTTTCCCTTTCTCTTTATGTTTCCCCCTTTTTCCCTTAGTTTCCTAATTATTTTAAATTTCCCTCTTTTCCCTTTTTATCTAAAACTCAAATTAGCAAGTGTAGAATATTACCATTTACCCCTTTTTCTTTTTAATTAATAAATTTTATTTAGCATATGTAGAAAAACAATATTTTTTAAAAAAATTTGATCCCCCAAAGTAATTTGATTTTAATAAGTTTAATGAATTTCTTACCCCCTTCTCGTCACATGTTTAATGATTATTATTATTATTATTATTATTATTATTTTTTTTTTTTTTACCACAAGTATCACTCAGACCTAGATTTTATTTTCCTAGGCTGGGTGACATTTTTATTAGGGAAATTGTTTTTAAATCTTTCTTATCACTTGATTCGTTCAAAGGCCATCTAGGTTTATTCACTTATTAGTTAACAACGCGACGTGCCCTTTAGGATGCACTAGGTGCTCCAAAGTTTCCACTCACCTCATTCTGTTTCCCTTGCACGATGTGCCCTTCAAGACGCACTACGTGCTCCAAGGGTGCCACTCGCCTCTTTGCATTTCCCTTCCACAACGTGCCCTTTAGGATGCACTACGTGCTCCAAGGGTGCCACTTGCCTCTTTCCATTTTTCTTGCGTGACGTGTCGTTCAGGACACAATACATGCTCCAAGGGTGCCACTCACCTCTTTCCATTTTTCTTGCGCGACGTGCCCTTCAAGATGAACTATGTTCTCCAAGGGTGCCACTTGCCTCTTGACTGAATTGGTAGACATAAAAAAAACCTGGAGTTAATACTTCACCAGGTGATCTTGTGGGAGACTAACGGCCTCTAAGGAATAAGGTCCCTACCTTATTGTGTGCCCCTTAGAATCATCGTGAGCGACTGTCACAGTCTACCCTCACAACATCATGGGTCTCCTCAAGCTAGGTAATCATTAACCTAAAGTTCGAGCCACAGTGGGAGTGCTAGTAGGTTGTGGCAGGGTTGTTGTCCACACCTCTCTCTCAACGTATCTGGTTTTTGTGTGTGACCCCTCTACTCCACATGTGAGTCTAGTCGGCAAGCTATCGTCAGCTGACATCATCAATGAATCATGTTAGAAATAAAATAAATCATCATAACATCTAATCAGATGTTCATATGTCATATAAACAATAATCAAACCCCAATAGTCCACTCCCTGAATTGATTCAGAGTCCAAGGGGTTTCATCGATGCCTCTACATCCTTGAGGTCCAAAGTCTTGCACACTCAAGAGAACCCAGTCAATAGAACCTATCTATGTAGATACACAAAATAACATCTAATCACATCCATAATGCCTCATAATCATAATCAACGACCAATAGTATAATAATCTGGATCACTTGCAAGCAAGTGTCATCAAAGAATAAGTTCTCTCAGAGCGCGCAAGAGTGAGATATTACATACACCCCCTCTTGGTCTAAACTTCGTCCCGAAGTTTAACAGTATATAAGTGCCAAAATAATGTGTATCACAATATCATAAGTCTATCTATCAAACAAAAATGGAAACTATTAGTGCATATCATATGCGTCCTCCCAGGTTGTCGATTGCAAACTATAGTTGTCCCACTCGACCTTGACCTGATCTACTGTTCGATGTTGTAGTTTTCGAATGTCATGATCCAGGATGTAGATCGGCTCAGCCGTGAGCACCTCCTCATCTGATACCTACAAGGAACTCATGTAAATAACATGTGTAGGATCACTAATATAATGTCTCAAAACAGATACGTGAAAAACATCATGCATATGCCTCAAGGAATTAGGCAAGGCTAGTCGATAGGCCACATGCCCCTTCTTATCCACAATCTCAAAGGGTCCCATGAACCTAGGAGAGAGTTTAGCTCCCTTTCCAAACTTGATTGAACTCTTATGTGGTTTTACCTGCAAGAAGACTCGATCGCCAACTTTGTAACTACGGTCAACGTGGTGTGCATAGACATAAATCTTCTTCTGATCCTGCACCTATTTGATCCTTTGTATTATTGTTTTCATTTGATCTTTCATTTCTTGGATCTCTTCTAGTCCCACCAGGACCCTATCCTCAAGCTAACCCCAACTCAGAGGCGTCCGACATGGTCGCCCGTAAAGAAACTTGAAAGGATCCATCTTAATGGTGCTTTGGTAACTGTTGTTATATGTGAATTCTACCAATGGAAAAAATTCTTCCCAATGCTTCTATTGGTCCATCACGTACATGCACAACATGTCTTCCAAGACTTGGTTTGTTCATTTGGTCCGCCCATCTATCTCAGGGTGATACACAGTGCTAAGGTTAAGATGGGTTCCCAAGACCTCTTGGAAACTAGTCCAAAATCATCTAGTAAACACTGATCCTCGATCGAATATAATCCTCTTAGGTACACCATGCAGCCTCACAATCTCACCGATGGAAACTCTAGCTATGTCAGGTGCCTGATACGTCGTACGCATAGGAACAAAATGAGCACTCTTCATCAGAGTGTCTACTACCACAAAAATTGAGTCATGTCTCCTTGTCGTCAGTGGCAATCCAACAATGAAATCCATAGAAATAACCTCCCATTTCAATTTAGGAATAGTGTGTGGTTGTAGTAATCCTATTAGATGTTTATGTTCAGCCTTCACCTGCTCACATTCTATAAAAATGGCCACATAGTTGACTACTTTTGCATTCATTCCTTTCCAGAAGAATAAGGGTTTAAGGTCCACCCTCATCTTCGTGACCCTTGGGTGAGCCATGTACACTGCTCTGTGAGCCTCGTTTAGGATCAAAATCCTCAAATCGTCATTTGATGGTAAGTAAATTTGATTTTTAAATATCAATAATCCATCGTCATCAAACGTAAGCCCTTCAAATATTGGTACCATCATTGTGTTTTTTCCAATAAAATCCTTGACCTCTTTGTACCAATCATCGTCGCGTTGTAAATTTAGAATATTTTCACATAGATTTTTTTGAAGAGGCAACACCGAAAAGATGCAAGGTCTCCAAATCAATGCATCTACCACTCGGTTCAATGTTCCCTTTATGTAAGTAATCTTGAAATCGTACTCGCTAAGAAATTCCGATCAATGTCGTTGTCACGCATTCAGATCTCTTTGCATAAATATGTGTTGTAGTCCACAATGGTCCATTTTTAGTTCAAATTTTAGTCCAACAAGGTAGTGTCTCCAAACCTTCAAGGAATATACAATGGCTAACAACTCCAAATTGTGTGTCACATAGTTCTCCTCATGCCTTCTTAGTTTCCTCGAGATGTAAGTGATCACTCGATCGTCTTGCATCAAGACCATGCCTAAGACTTCCTTGGATGCGTTAGTGCATACCAAGAAGTCCGTGTCCATGTCAAGGACCTTTAGTATTGGTGTTATTGTCAATAGCTCCTTGAGCCTCCAAAATGCCTCTGCACATTTCTCGGTCCAAACAAACTTCATGTTCTTTTTCTGCAATTCCGTAATCGGATTTGCTATCTTTGAAAATACCTCGACGAACCGTCGATAGTATCCTGCTAAACCCATGAAGCTACACACTTCTGGGACATTCATCGACACAAGACATTCCATAATATCCTCGACCTTTGTTGGATCCACGATGATACCTTCCTCGGAGATGACATGCCCTAAGTAGTGAATCTTCGATTGATAAAATGAGCATTTGGACAATTTCCCATACATTTTGTGCTCTCACAAACACTGTAGTACAAAGTGTGAGTCCTCTTCATGGTCCTCCATCATCCAAGAGTAAATCAAAATATCGTCAATGAATACTTGGATGAACTTGTCCAAATACTCACGGAACACCTCGTTCATCAAACTCATAAATACCCCTGGGGAATTAGTCAGTTCAAATGGTAAAAAAGTAAACTCATAACGTCCAAACCTCATCTTAAAGGCGATCTTAGGGACATCATCCTCCTTGATCCATGACTAGTGATACCCTGATCGCAAATCGATCCTTGAAAACAGCGTCGCACCCTTCATCTGATCGAATAGATCATGAGTCCTTAGAAATGGATATTGATTCTTGATCGTTTCTTTTTTCAATTGATGGTAGTCAATGCAGAGTCTCCACGACCCATCCTTCTTTCGTATGAAAATAATAGGTGCACCCCAGGGTGACACACTGGGACGTATGAGTCCCAGGTCCAACAACTCCTTTAGTTTCATTCTCAATTCCTGTAACTTCGGCGTTGACATATGATAAGGCATTCTTGCTATTGGTTTGGTCCCCAGTTTTAGGTCTATGGTAAACTCTAATTTGCTCTCCGGTGGCATCCCAGGTAACTCCTCTGAGAATACGTTCGCAAACTCTCTCACCACCGGAAGGTGTTCTATACCTTCCGCTACTCCCTTCTCATTTAACTCAAGGATTGCATAAAGATTACATCTCTTGTGCATGCTCTTCCATAACTGCAAAGAAGAGATGAACCTCAGGGAAACTCCTTGGTTTTGACCTACAATTACGCATCTCTGTCCCTCATCATTAGCCAATCTCAACCATTTGATCTTACAATTCAGTATCACCTCATGCAATTCCAACAAATCCATACCGATCACGACATCATAAGATCCTAAGATCATGACGTACAGGTTGGCCTTGGTGACAAACTCACCCAAGTTAAGGGTACAGTCCATAACCTTTCCTCCAACCTTCTGTTTGGCTCTTGAAGCCATCTCTACAAAGCTAAACTCGTTATGTTCAACCCCCTTTACCTTAATTCTTTTTAGTGCTACACCAGAAATGAAACTGTCGATAGCATCGAGATCTATCGAAATACTAAGGGTCTAGTCAGCAACAATACCAGATGTCTCAAGCACAGTCGATTAGTGCTCCTCCTGGTGGTTATTCACCGCTACATGAATCCGATGGGCCTTTCCAAAATCTCACACGGTGGTGGGTATGGCTGATCCAGATGCTCTAGTCCTCTCCATTGGGCAGTCGCACTAGTAGTGTGGCTCCCCACAAGTCCAACACCCCTTCTTCGGTCCAGTACGCCCGGTAACCGAAGTAGAATTTGACGGCCCACCGACCTGGAATCCTGGTCTATTCTTTTGAACAGGCCTAAACTATTGCTACTACGGTCGATGCTGCCAATGATGTTTTGGTCCATGGTAAGGAGTCTATTGCTGAGGCACTGGTCACTGAGGTGTAGTGAAAGTGGATCCTCTCTAGAAGCCACGATGTACTGGCGTCTTTCTAGCTGGTGTCCGATGCTACTGCGCACCATATGGCACCTGCCCTGCTGGTCTCGCTGGAGTCCTTCTCTAACATCATGCAAGGTTCACGGCATCAAAATCCTAACCTTTTCACAAATGTTGACATTAAGGCCAAACAAGAACCTATTGAACTTAAGTTTCTCAGTATTAAGGTGTGGAGCATACTGAAACAACTCCATAAAATGGGCCTCGTACTCGAGCACCATACAACCACCCTGTTGTAAGGCATTGAACTTTTTGCGTTGATGCTCAATGAATTCCTCTGATAGGTACCTCTCTTAGAACCGTTCCTTGAACAGTTCCCATGACACGTCTTCGACGACCATGTTCAATTGTGGCAGGAGTGTCTTCCACTATAGAAGACCAGTCCCCTTTAGTTGAAAGACCTCCATGTAGACATTCATGTTGGAGGTATAGTCGTGAAGTGCAAATTACATCGCCATATTCTCCAACCATGCCTCAGCGACTGCACCATCTACAGAAACAAAGAACTCGAGAAATTTGACCTTCTCAAGTTCGCGATGAATGCTACCAGTACTGATCAGAGCACGCATTGGACCCTAAGGGGGTGTCAGTGCCCTGACCTCATATCTATCCAAAGGGATGATTAGTGCCTTAGACATCCACTGAAAGACCTCATTATCCCAACCACATCACCCACCACTATCGTCTCATGCCCGACAACCTACTCGTCTCCCTGGGGGTTAGACCCCTCATCCGCAGATGCCAATGGAAGCGTCGTGCATCCTCCCCTAGAACCCCGTCATCTGCCTCTGTGGCGTCCTCTAACCATGATTACCTACAAAAATACAAGTAAACATAATTAGAAACATTATAATCAATTATCATATCAATGAAAGCCGAAGTGTTCCCAAGTCGCGGGTTGAACCCGCTCTAATACCATATGTAACAACCCCAATTGTTACAACTACAATGAAGCAAAGGTGCAATTTTTTTTTGTTTTTAGGCAGGAAGGAAATGATGACAACATTTGAACCACAAAACCTGATGACGAACACATTCTCGAAGATCAGGCAACAGACAACAATGACTCAATGCACTAGCACAATGATCAATTGGGAGAAACATGCGTAAAACCAAAGATAGAAATGACTACCCACTCGACACAAACATGACAATGCCTATAGGATAAGGGACAACATCCCCCATCCCAACACAACGACCTCAAAGGCCAGTAACTAGAACCTCTATGGTGTACATCCAAACGCATGAAGGCTTTACAACCCAAACACCAATAACAACTACAATGAACAATGCCCACAATGGGTAGCATATCCTTCGCCTCTATCCATTAGGGTGCACAATGATCCTCTCATTAGGAATCATTCTATTGCCCGGTGATAGGAGTGACAACAACCATTGCAGAAAAACAAAACTGGACCCTCAACACAAGCTAAAATCGACACGCTAGGAGATCAAGTTAACTATCTAACCCCTGACGACTAACCCTAGCACCCAAACGACAAGTCAATAAAGATGACTATCACTTTCATACAACACAATACATTCCTTGCACAATAAGATCAATCTACACGATTGAAAGATTATCATTAAAACAAAATTTCATTGTGACTATATCCCAATTCCCAAATTAGATAAGTATAACTCGCTTTCTCTTAAAACTGGAACAAGTTTGCTAAATTTTGTAGTTGCTATCCTTTAAACCCCGAACTATACACCGAGAAAAAAAAGTTTTTGTGCAACTGAATACCAATTTAACCACAAAGAAAAAATCGATTACAAAGTAAATGTTGCGACTTATCAATCCAATATCTCACTGGCATGTAATATGCTATCACATAATTTGCATCTTAACACTAAAATAAGGACGAGGAAAAACACTTTAATCATTGTTTAAAATAAGAAGTTGTTGTGACTATATCAATACTATCGACCATCCCTTTGTTGTCTAAAAGGATATGCCATTGTTGTGTAAAGAAACTATAAAGTATCTCATTGCTGACTAAACTAGCTATGTACAATTTACAATTACAACTAAGACTATCAAATCACATCATACAGGCTGTCTATTAACCATTTGAAAATGCTATCTAAAAGGATGACTATCTAGCAATGATAAGGCTTCCCATTGAGTAACTAAATGATAAGGTCGTCCAAAGGTAGTCACAACCATTCAAAGTATGGATTCGTTGTCAAACATACATTAAAATCATAATGAATTTGAACTCAAAAAAAGGTAAAATCAGGTGAGTTCGCAAAAGGTGAATTCGCAGTCAACAATAAAGGTTAGAGCTGTCATTAATGAATGGAATCACAGAACAAACGAAAATACCTGAGTTATAATATTTAAAAAGGGGGAACGCTATCATACAATGTTAACTGCAATAAATAATTTAATCGTAATAAAAAAATGGTAAACAAAGAAGACATTGCCCCACCATCGTTAACAGTCAAGTAAAGGAAGTCAATGTAATCACAAATTAATTAACACGTTACGAAAATCGAGGACGCTAACCAAAGTCACAAAATTCTCTGCACAGGTAAGAATTGCCCAAATGTGGTTTGAAGGTGTTAAAACCATAGTCTATCACATATCTTATATTGTTGTGTCACAATCTTACTACTGTCATTCAAATAAGTTTATGCCTATGAAGAAGGTTACTGTAACTAAATGAAAATGGTTGCAAGCCACCCAGGTAAAAGATTATGTATATAAATGTAGACATTAGGTGATCAACGCAGAGTAAAATATATAAGTAATGTTGTATGAATCGGGAGTATGAAATCGCTAATTAAAAACAGTGAAAACAAGCTAGTTGCCTCAGGTAAAAATCACTGGCAAGATCGGGTGGGATTGGGGAAGCCCAAAACGCTGCCAGAAAATTGATTGGGTGTAGAATGAGCTGCGTTTGGCCAAAACGCCTGGTGAAATTCACCAACAATTATAATAAAATGAAGAGAAGAAGCATGGTTGAAAGTGCAGTTGAAACTGTGGAAAGTCATGGTTGAAAGTGTGCAAATCACGGTCAGAGATAATGGCAATGGCTGACCATAAAAATGGTAAATCGTTGTGTAATAAAAACTAAAATTCGCCAGTAAATCAACTGCCAATCCATCAAGAAAAATGCCTAATAAAAAATTCACTGTGTAAATAAAATTTCCATCACATTCAATCAAGGGTAGATTCACTGTGGTTTATGTGCTAAAATGCAAGATAAAATCGTCATCCAAATATAATAAAAGATAGAGGGAAAATTGCAGGCTATAAGTGTTAAAACGCAAGGTAAAATTCGCCTGCAAAATATATTAAATTGGAGAGGAAAATTTTTGTGGTAGAATGTATTGAAACACAGAGGATATTGCCATAGAAATATAATAAAATGCAGAGGTGTTATAAATGTCCATCCCAATGCAACAAATAGATCAAACATCGAGGATATTAAGCGGTTTGCGAGGAGGAAAGATAAGCAATACGTAGAGGTGATCAATCGCAAGAAGGCGCAAGAAAATCATTCGACCAAGAACAATCAACAGGGTTAGACAACTGGGAAAACTTTATCCATCACTCATCATTCATGCACAAAAAAGCAGGGCATTAGAATCTATAGGTCACTATGCACCGAAGTGATGACTGTTGATTCGGCTCCTGGCCGACTCCTCAGGCATGGACTGATGATGTAGGGATGTGGACAAAAGATAAAGTACAAACTCTTCAAATAATCAATAAAACTAGAAGAAAGTCATGGCAATCAAGGATTGGTGGCCAAGGAGATCAAATCGATGCAGCGAGCGTAAATCTATGATGATTTTAAGTTCTCAATTAAAATGCTAAGTAAAAAACTTTTCTTTACACAATAAAAGTACATAAATGAAAGCGCAAGATCAATAGTAATTTACCATGCAAAATAAAAGCATGTGTACCATATCCCAAGGTGACAGCTCCGATTCGTTGTCCCACGTGCTCCATGCATCTCCCGCTTGTCGACTAATGTGACTTCACCGGTACCTCCCAACCAATGCTAAGGGTACTCTTCTTCTCCCTTAGTCTCTTGAGCCACAAAGAGGCCACACACTCTAAACCAAAGAACAACTAGCAACCAACTCACCTCGAAAGGTTGAGCTACCACTCGTTACCCGAGCTGGGTATCCCAACTCCCACAAGATAAGTCAGTCAAGTCAAAAATTCTACAGCGTAACATTATTCATAAAATAAGAGATCCCTACTCCTCCTCTTCCATCCTTTATATAGAGTTTCTAAGTGATTTCTTTCCCAAATTCCCATTTAATTTATTTTTCATTAAGTTAATTCAGAAAAACCTCCCCTGTACACATGTCACCCATCCCCTTTGTTGCACTAGAAATTAATTTCATTAATTATTTAATTACTCTTATTTCCCTCACCCACCTAAAAGCATTCCTAGAATCGCTCCTAGGTGTCCCCAAATTCCCTTACACATTTTAATGACTTACTCCCTTACTAAATTACTAGTTGAGTTCAATTTAGAAAGTTCTTAAAGGCTAGATTCCTTACTAAGTTAGTCATTCTGCTTTTTTCTTATGTTTCCCTTTTTCTTTATGTTTCCCCCTTTTTCCCTTAGTTTCCTAATTCTTTTAAATTTCTCTCTTTTCCCTTTTTATCTATAACTCAAATTAGCAAGTGTAGAATATTACTTTTTACCCCTTTTTCTTTTTAATTAATAAATTTTATTTAGCATATGTAGAAAAACAATATTTATTTTTTAAAATTGATCCCCCAAAGTAATTTGATTTTAATAAGTTAAATCAATTTCTTACCCCCTTCTCGTCACATGTTTAATGATTATTATTATTATTATTATTATTATTATTATTATTATAAATATATTTTTTACCACAAGTATCACTTAGACCTAGATTTTATTTTCCTAGGCTGGGCGACATTTTTATTAGGGAAATTGTTTTTAAATCTTTCTTATCACTTGATTCATTCAAAGGCCATCTAGGTTTATTCACTTATTAGTTAACAACACGAAGTGCCCTTCAAGATGCACTAGGTGCTCCAAGGGTGCCACTCGCCCCATTTTGTTTCCCTTGCGTGATGTGCCCTTCAGGATGCACTACGTGCTCCAAGGGTGCCACTCGCCCTTTTTCATTTCACTTGCGTGATGTGCCCTTCAAGACGCACTACGTGCTCCAAGGGTGCCACTCACCTCTTTCCATTTTTCTTGCGCGGCGTGCCCTTCAAGACACACTATGTGCTCCAAGGGTGCCACTCACCTCTTGACTGACTTGGTAGACATCAAAAACCCTTGGAGTCAACACTCCGCTAGGTGATCTTGTGGGAGACTAAGCGCCTATAAGGAATAACACCCCTGCCTTATTGTGTGCCCCTTAGAATCATCGTGAGAAACTGTTGCAGTCTGCCCTCATGGCATCGTGGGTATTCTCGAACTAGGTAGTCGTTAACCTACAATTCAAGCCATGAAGGGAGTGCTAGTAGGTTGTGTAAGGTCTACTATCCACACCTCTCCCTCAACGTCTCTGGTTGTTGTGCATGACCCCTCTACTCCACATGTGAGTCTGGTCGGCAAGCTATTGTCATCCTACATCATCAACAAATCATGTCAGAAATAAAATCAATCATCATAACATCTAATTAGATGTGCATATGTCATATCAACAATAATCAAACCCCAATAGTCCACTCCCTAACTCGATCCAGAGTCTAAATGGTTTCATCAATGCCTCTGCATCCTCGAGGTCCAAAGTCCTACACACTCAGTAGAACCCATTCAATAGCACCTATCTATGTAGATACACAAAATAACATCAATCACATACATAATGCCTCATAATCATAATCAAAGATCAATAGTATAATAATTTGGATCACTTGCAAGCAAGTGTCCTTAAAGAATAAGTTCTCTCAGTGTGCACAAGAGCGGGATGTTACAACATTTTCTGAATTAATTGAACATGATTATGCATTAATTCTTACTTATGCTGATGAAAGTAGTAGGATATGGCACGAAATGTTTCGACATTTGAATTTTAGATACATTCAATAGCTTGGCAAGCATAGATTGGTTGATTGTCTACCAGACATCCATTTCTCCAAGGGAGTGTGTGAGGGATGTGTTCTCGAAAAACAACCTCAAGATAAATTCGACAAAGGAAAGTCTCAATGATCTTCTGCACCTTTAGATATGATCCACAGTGACCTTATGGGTCCTTTTCCGCATCAATTCATCAACAAAGAGAAGTTTGTTCTCATTTTTGTTAATGATTTCTCATATTTTACATGGATCTACTTTCTCAGGAAAAAATATGAGGTCTTTCAACACCTCAAAGATTTCAAAGCCTTGGTTGAGACACAGTCCGGAAAGAAGATCAAAATCCTTTGAAATGATAATGGGGGAGAGTATGTGAATCATGAGATCCACAATCTTTTCCATGAGGCAAGGATTTAGTTGCAACACACAATTCCCTATACTCCGTAGCAAAACAGAGTTGCTGAGTGGAAAAAACGATCTCCAAAGGAGATGACATCTTGCATGTTGCATGCAAAGTCTCTACCACAGATTCTATAGGCCGAAACACTTAACTGTTCTACATACATCCAAAATAGATCTCCCCATAGATCTATCAAGGATAAGACCCCCTATGAGGCTTGGAGCAGCGTCAAACCAGAAGTGACTCACTTTTGCATTTTTGGTTCACGTGCATGGGCTCGGATTCCCTCTGAAAAGAGGAAGGCACTTGATCCACATAGAACTGAGTGCATTTATTTTGGATACCCCGATTGTGTGAAGGGACATTGGCTTATTGATCTTTCCTTGGACCGAGTCATCATTGAGCATAGTGTCCAATTCAAGGAAAGTGTATCACATGTTCCTCAGTAGCTGCATGCATACACCTTCACTCTTCCACCTATCCGATATGATGAGCATGCACATGCCGACTCTTCTTCAGATGAGAGTTTTGATTCAGAGGGCTCAGGTGATTCATATTTAGAGTCAGTATAGTCATATGCAAAGCAAAATCATCTAGATGTAGTTGCAGAGCTACAGGAGAGGCCCAAGTGGGCACAAACTACTCTTCAGGATGCAGGGGATCTCATTGTTGATCAAGTTGATGCTAGGTGTTGGCGTTCGGAAGTCACTCCTGGATTGCTAGCAGGAGCAGAGCCCGAAGCCCATCAGATTTAATGTCACGGTTTGTTTTAAAGGGTGATCGAACGGAAGGAAACTCAGAACCGTATCGTATCAACTCAGAAACCAGACCA
>SNQJ01S0069294.1:39059-51571 GCA_010110895.2 Picea sitchensis
GTAGAAGGGAGGGGATGAATCATCTCTATCTTCTACCATAGGACCTAGGACCACCGCAGGCTTCTCATCTTGGAGGCTGATAAAGTCTGTGGGGGGGCTGGTGGGATTTTGTAAGCCTGCTTCACCTTTCACTTTAAATATTGTTCACGTTCTCTTGGATCCAATGACGGTCAGTCCCTCCACTTAGATCTAATGCCCGAGATATATCCTCCATATGTGTGCTCCTCTTGTATGGACTTGCGATGTCTTCCGAGCTTGTTTTCCATCAAATGATAGGCGCACTCTGCCTATGTTGTCTTCTTGTGATGTTCTTTCCTGTAACCATACCATGTTGTTCTTGCCATCAATGACAAGCATGATTTTCCTATAAACATGCCAATAATCTCCCCCTTTGGCATTGATGGTGAACCTGAATGGCTATGCTAATATGTTTGACCTCCAGCTATAGCATCTGGTCCGGACCACTCATTTTCTCCCCCTTTGACATCAATGTCAAAGAAAAGATGCTCCCCCTGAGGTGTTGCGGTATTTTTTGGAGGGATCAAATATTCAACCAATACATACTCACCATGACAGGATGGACTCTCTTAGGTTGATAATGGGATCACACCCAACTTCTGGTGTAGATACTCAAACTAAGCTTTTGCAAGAGGTTTAGTGAAGATATCAACAATCTATTCTTTGGATGGAATATAATGAACAGAGACCACAGAGCTGGTTACCTGTTCCCTCAAGAAGTGATATTTGATGGGTATATGCTTGGTCTTAGAGTGAAACACAGGGTTCTTTGACAGACTAAGTGCACCGGTATTATCACAGTGAATTGGGATCGGTGCAGTACATTTTACTTCTAGGTCTGCAAGTGTCTGAATCATCCACAATACTTGAGTGTAGGATGTAGCAACTGCAATGTATTCAGCTTCTGTAGTTGATAAGGAAATGGAAACTTGCTTCTTGCTCAACCATGATACAAGGGAATCTCCTTAGAAGAAGGCACCTACTCTTGTTCTTTTCCTTTCATCCATGCAGTTATCCCAATCAACATTTGAATATACTGATAGTTGAAAAAATTGAGTCCTAGGATACCATAGCCCATAGTCCATGGTTCCTTTTAAGTATCTAATATTTGTTTGACAACTAACAAATGACTCTGTTTAGGTGTGGCCTGATACCTCCCTACTATTCCAACAACATGCATTATGTATGGATAGGATGTTGTGATATACAATAAGCTGCCTACCATAGACCTATATAAACTTTGATCAACATCAAGTGAATCATTATCCTTGCTTAAATTACATCTAGTGACCATAAGTGTGCTCATAGGTTTATAATCTTCCATCTGAAACCTTTTCAACATTTCCCTTAGATATTTCTCTTGAGAAATAAATATTCCTTTAGACTCTTGAGTAATTTGTAGGCCAAGAAAAAATGATAGTTTCCCTATCATAGACATTACAAACTCAGACTACATGGGAGAAGCAAACCATTTTACCAATGAAGCATTATTACTACTGAAGATGATGTCATCGACATAGACCACCACAATGAGAATATCATTACCTTATGTTTTGATATATAGATTGTTGTCAACTATTCCTCTCTTGAATCCTTTGTCTTGTAGATACATATCTAGTCTATGATACCAGGCATGAGGGGTTGTTTCAACCCATATAAAGATTTCTTCAGCTTGCATACAAGGTCAGGGTTATCTGACAATTGGAAACCCTCTGGTTGTTCCATATAGACTTCTTTGTTTAAATCTCCATTTAGAAAAGATGACTTGACATCCATTTGATAGACTTTAAACTATTTATGACAAGCACAGGCAAGAAACATTCTAATAGCTTCTGGTCTTGCTACGGGCGCAAATGTTTCATCAAAATCCAGTCCTTCTATTTGAGTATATTCTTTACAGACCAATCTGGCTTTATTCCTGACAATTTGTCCTTGCTCATTCATCTTATTTTTGTAGACCCATTTTGATCCTATTATATTTTTGTCTATTGGCCTAGGAACTAGGTCCCAAGTGTCATTCTTTTCAATCTAGTCTAGTTCCTCATTCATAGAGTTTAACCAATTTACATCTTTATTGGCCTCATTAAAGTTATTGGGTTCCACCATGGATATGAAGGCTATATGTGATTGCTCAGTGTTTTTGATTATCTTTCTCCTAGTTTGTACACCTTTGTCTTTTTCACCAATTATCTGACTTGCATGATGATTCTTTTGAGTAAATTTGGAGGAGGAATTTGATGTTGTCTGCTGATTTGAGTTTGTTTGAATATTCGTATCTTCATCTGACTCAAAATATTCTTGTTCTGATTCTTGGACATTTTCATCTTCAACTTCATCTATATCCTTTGTTGTTGATTCAATAGTGTTAACCTCTCTTACTAGGATTACTTCATCAACTTTTATGTCAATACAGTCAACCAATTTATGCAACCTCTTATTATAGAATTTCTATCGTTTACTGTTTGTAGCACACCCTAAGAAGATGCCTTCATCAGCCCTGTCATCATACTTTCCAAGATTCTCATCATTATTCTGTATGTAATACTTACTCCCAAAGACTTTGAAGTGTTTGATTGAAGCAGATCTCCCATACCACAGTTCATAAGGTGTCTTGTCACTATGTGGTCTGAGGTGGGATTTGTTAAGAACATGAACTACTGTGTGTATTTCTTCTACCCAGTATGTTTGACCAATGTTCTTCTCATTCATCATTGACCTGGACATTTGCTGCACTGTTCTGTTTTGCCTCTCAACTACTCCATGTTGTTGTGGAGTTCTTGGGATTCTGTATTCTCTCTTGATCCCATGTTTATCGCAGAATTCCTTGAAATAAATTGACATAAATTATCCTCCTCTATCTAACCCTACTTCCTTTAACCTATTTCCTGTTTGGTTCTCAGTTAAGACTTTAAATATTTTAAATTTCTCAGATGCTTCAGTTTTTTCCTTGAGAAAGGCAACCCAAGTAAGTCTGGAGTTATCATCAATGATCAGCATGAAGTAGTTTTCTTTCCCTATGCCTTCCTATCTTGATGGTCCACATAAATCCATATCAACTAGTTGGAGTGGTTTCTTTGTTGAAATAGAGATCTTGGATTTAAACTGTGTCCTGGTTAGCTTTCCTACTTAGCAAGGTTTACACATAGAATCTTGTGTCTTTGATATTCTCGAAAGATATTTTACTATCTCAAGATTTTTGATCTTCATTAAGTGGTCAAAGTTTAGATGTCCAAGTCTCCTATGCCATAACCATATCTCATCATGTTTGCTTAGATGACACTCTTCTCTATCTTCTTTCAGCACATATACATTATTTTTTGTCCTTATGCCTTTAGCCACCACTTGTCTTGAGTTTACAGACTTTATCTTGCAGTCCTTGGAAGTGAACACCACTTCACATCCTCTGTCACACATTTGACTTACAATGAGCAGATTATGTTTCAACTCATCTACCAGCAGAACATCTTGGGCTTTTCCTTTTCCATTACTCAGACTCACCATTCCTTTACCCTCGATTTTACCTAGAGCATCATTTCCAATTGTTACGTTTCCTAATTTTCTTTCACTTAGAGATAGAAACTTACCTTTGTCTCCCGTCATATGTTTGGAGCATCCACTGTCTATATACCAAGGGTTATTTTTTCTTTGAGCTGACAACACTAATCCACACTTGTCACTTTCTTTCTTCTTCCAAACCTTGACATTTTTAGCAGGGGAATTCAAATCTGTTTCATAGTTCTTTAAGCGACAGTCAACAATTTTATGTCCATAGTTATGAGAGATGTAACATTCTGGTTCATTGAATAAAGGATCATAACGATTGTTATGATTAACCCGTGTCTTTTTCCTAGCCATCAAGTGACTTGCAGTCTGTGGTGGTTTGTTACATGGTTGTCTCATTCTTTGTTGTGGCAGATATCTACACCTTGAATGACTTGATTGCTCATATCTAAATTTTAAAGAACAGTTTACAACTTTGTGACCAAAGTTGGAACAAAAAAAACAATATCCATAGAAAAATCGTTGGTACTTGGAAAATGGATGTCTTCTTTGAGAAGGTTGATTTCTTCCATACTGATGATTTCTTTGAATAGAGATTACATTATTTCCCTGGTCTACAGTTTCAGTTCTGGTACCTCTTTCATTAATCCTCCTGGGAAGCTGATTCTATTCTTTTGTTTCTATAGATTTGTTGTTGTCATAGGTTGTAGATTTGACAAACTTGATGGGTTTTTTGTTGCTTGGTTGATCACTACTTGATCCCTCTTCATAACCCAGACCTATTTTCAGCTTTGGGTTTCTTTGTTGATTCATAATGGTGGCCAATTATTCTAAGGCTTTGATACTTGATAGATTCTAATGATACAAGAATTGAAACTTCTCCAACTCTTTCCTAGTTTTAACTACTTCTTTTTCCAGAGCTTCACATCTTGCCTTCTTTTATGATAATTGTTGTTTCAGAATGTCTTCAATTTTCTTTGTCTCTTCTAATTCCATTTTTAGCAGGACAAAGTCTTCATCAGGTTCCTTACTTCCTTTCTTGAACTGTATCAACAATTTTTTTTGTTTTCTCTTCTTAATTATGAGTCTGACAATCTCTTCCAGTGCACTAATCAGTTCTCCTTCCAGGTCAACCACAACTTATTCATTGCCAGCATTACTTCCTATGATTTTATTATCATAATCCTCTTGGGCCATAAGCATAAAGTCATTGATCTTATCTTCACACGAGGATTCACTATCTATGTCTTCTGAAGAGTTATCGTCGTTTACACAAAAACTTTTCTTTTTACCAAATCTCTTGGGTTTGAACTTCTTTTCACCTTCAGAATTTTGATCCTATTTATTGTGTGGACATTTAGATGCAAAGTGACCTATCTTACCATATTTGAAACATTTGAAGGGAAACTTACCTTGGTATTTTCCTGATCCTTTCTTTAGTCTTCTCACAATTTTTTCTTCAATTTCATCAGGCTCAGAATCCTCATTCTTGTCTTCTTTAAATGATGCTTCTCTAGAGGTGGGTTTATATTTAACTATCCTCATTTCATATGATTTCAACGTTCCCAGAAGTTGATCAAAATCCAAAGACTTTAGATCATTAAGTTCTTCTATAGCTGAGACCTTTGGGTTGAACCTATCTGGCAGAGATCTCAAAATTTTCTGAACCAGAGAGGGTTCCTCAATTTTTTAACCAAGCTCTTTCATTGCATTTACTAATTCTTCAACTGTCAGGAAGTACTTACCAATAGTTTCATCTTCTTTCATTTGTAGCTATTCAAACTGTACTTTATAGGTTTGAATCTTGGCATCTTTTACCTTCTCATTACCTTCATAACTGCTAATGAGTTTGTCCCACATGTCTTTGGCATTTTCTAAATGCATAAATTTTACAAATTCTTCTTTTGCAATCCCACTTAGAATAGAATTCATAGCATTAGTGTTGAATTTGAACTCTAGCTTTTCATCCTTATTAGCTAGTACAACTGGCTTCACATAACCAGTCTTTACCACATCCTAGACATCTGCACCTAAAGCCATTATGTAGGTTATCATCCTAACTTTCTAGAAGGAAAAGTTTGCTCCATTGAATAGGGGGGGCTTATTGGTTGATGTTCCTTCATGGATTGACATGTTTAATCTTACTGATCTACCTCTAGATAAAAGGAACCAACTCTTATACCAATTGTTGAACAAATGAGAGGGGGGGTGAATCAGTTGTTACCGTGCTTAAACAATTAGTCTTATTTTAAACTCTTTACAGAGCATTCAATGACAATAACAATAATATATAATCCTCATGGGTGCATGCTTAATCATGTGAACCACATGGGATCTATCTTCCTCATGCATGCCTGCGTTCTTAATCAAGTGAACAATAGGACTTCACAAAAGGGTCTCTATCACTGTAACTATATTCTTCATATTCTTTGAGAACATTGTATTTCTTCCTCATAGATATCTTCTTTCTAGGGTTAAGGGAGAAACTGCCAAAATGCATAATATGTAAGAAAAAATTAGTGGTTTTAAGAAATGTTATTACCATGATCTCTCAGTTGCATCTTAATCCTGTTGTGTTACAATCAATAGGATCAACTTCAAATTGATAGAAAATAAATTTGAGTGGCTGCGAAATTGTGTAATAGTACACTATTTATTCGTTATTATATATATAATGCTCGTAGTACCGTGACAATGAATACTAAGACAATGTTGGCTCCGTCACATCCAAAGTGGAGAGAAGCATTATCAGTGGAATGTACATCTGGCATAGAAAATGGTGTTTTGGTTTCGAAGCTTATATTTGACTTTCTCATGTTTGACTTAAGGTGTACAAGCAGATCAATGTTGTTGGGAAGCATGAGAGGCTCCAAAATCATTGGAAGGGTTCAAATATAATGGCAGGAGTTGTTGGATTTTTCAATTTTATCAATGGAGAACCAACTTCCCATTGGTCACAGAAAGAAAGGAAAAGATGAATGACTACTGCAAGCCACTGAACAAATCCACTAACATATCTAAAAAATCAAGGATCACACCTTTCCTGAGCCACAAAAACCCTTAACATGGTTGGATTTTTTGTCCCTACAGGTTTCAAACTGGTGACTTAACATCACAGAGTTCCTTAACAACACACTTTGTCACCGACTATCCTACACCTCAGGGACTTCTCCACTACCATATCTTATTATTAAATTGTTTTTTGAATAATAACATTGAATTAGTATTTCTATCAGATTAACGATTTCCAATTACTCTAGACATGATCCCTTCGTTTAAAAATTACAATTTGTTCATAACATCTGGCTCACGCCCATTTTTAATGCTAGAATAATTGTTTTCATAGTTAGTCATACATATAATTTTTTGTATTCATAACAAGCAAGGTTTTGTATTATTCCATTTTGATGACAACTAAATTCCAAGATTTTGACTATAGAGCTGAGTTAAGGAATTTTATTAGACACGTAGTCACAATACCAAATAATATTTCATTTGATGAACATAGTAGTGTCACATTTGAATCCAAAAATTAAATTGAGTGGCTACAAAATATTGAGGATATGTTCTTGTCTTTTTTAGTAATTAATGAAGCATGGAGTCTCGAGGACATGGAGGTCAATAGGAGAAATATTAACTTGGATTATTCTTTCCTTTAAATATAGAACATTTAGAATACAAAATCGATAATGATTTTTTTTACTATCATCTCTCACTATTATTGACTCCATATTCTAGCTTTGTTATGATCATTTTTTTTCTTATATCTATATGTGAGACTATCACTTTATTTATATACATTTCAATTATTGTGAATGGTTATTAGGGTTAGGGTTAGAGGGAGATTAAAGTTAGGGTTATTTTTTATTAGAATTAGGATTAGGGTTATATTAAAGTTAAGGTTATTTGTATTAAGATTTATTTTATAATAATAATAATAATAAATTTAAATAATAATATTAATTTAATAACTTTAGTTTTAATTTAACGTAATGTACTGCTTTATTAGTATGTTAATAAATTTTTTATTTTTTAATATATTCATACTTCTGTAATGTATTTATTAAGAAATTTAGTGTTATTAATGTATTATTACTCTAATAATGTATTATTAATGTATTATTTTATTAGTGTAGTAATATTTTAGCAATTTATTAATTAATAATATATTAATTTACTAGGTCCTAGTAATGGAAATTTTGGAGACCCAAGACCCTCAGATCTAGGTTTTCTAGGGTTTGTTCCAACGACAAAGTTTTTCAATGGGGAACTAGTGTGATTTCCCCCTTCCTTGGAGTCGACCCTGATTTTTTCTTGTGATAGAGGGGAATCTATAGATGCAACGACTTTCGTCAATTTAATGTTGGTTTCTTCAACACATGTTGTGAGGACTGATGGTCCTCGAGGACATGAATACATCAATACATGTAGAGGTCCCATCATAATGTCATGAGCTCATGCATAAAAAGAACACTCGTTAAACCAATCTTCCCCACAGAGCTAGAAAAATAAGAGTGTTAAGACCAAAGGAGAATCAAAGATGATATTAGGGGTGGATATTTCAGAGCTTGAGGTGGTGGATATGGATGAAATGACACTAGTAGGTCTGGTGAGGGGACATCGTTTCAATGTAAAATTGTTAAAGGATTGAGAAGAAAAATATTGGTCTTCTTCCCTAGGTATGGCTCCTTTGGTTCAAACCCTAACTACTGGTTGGTTTTGTTTTAAGTTCATCTCAGTGAAGGAAGTGGATTGGGTTCTTAGGAAGATATGGATTGTAGAATCCACCCCAATTACTCTAAAAAAAACCATGTTTGATACCAACAGGGAAAGAATGGATGTTGCACATATTTGGGTTAGGCTTACGGGACTGTCTATGGAGTTTTGGACCAAAAAAATATTTGCGGAGCTCGAGAATTTTCTAGGGACCTATCTATACGTGGATATGTCCTTTATAGAATCAATGGAAATGGAAGTAGCTAGGATCTTGGTGTCTCCCAATATTTGGGAGGGACTAATTGTAGAACTAGAATTAATTTCAAGGGAGAAGTCGTTTAAACAAAAACTAGATTACGAGGGTGTCCCGTCCCACTGCCAAAGATGCCACCAATATGGACATAATGCAATTTAGTGCAGTCTTCCTCTATAGGATATATCAGAGGGGTCGAGGATGACTCCTTCTATAAAACGTTCGGTGTCACAAAGAAAATATTTATCAAATCATTGAGTGGAAGGAAAAGGGCCAAAATCATCCCTCTCAATTTATAGCGGGAGGTAATATTATGTTAGGTAAATCCTCTCCTATTGCCAAGGACATAGTGGATATGAGATATTATTCTTTCTTGGGAAGCCTTCAAGGTTTGGTAATGCAAGGAGAACATCCGACACACTTGGGTAACATTTCAAATCCACCTTCCTCTATTATTTTTTTAATAAACTCTTTATCTCTACTTGGTGAATATTGGATGGGATCCCTGAAAAAACTATCTTTCTCTTATGAGGGATTTTTCTATTTTTCAATGGGGTCATTTTATTCACTTACTTTTTGTTCCTTTATTTCCCCCTCAACTGTCTCATCTTCGGTGAACATTTGTGAGGATCTCAAATAATCTATGGATTTAGAGGAGGAGGACATCTCCTATCAATCTAGGAGTTGATATATACCCTCTTCCTCCAACCTATGCTAAAATAGGGCTGAAGGGCTTGGTACAAATCCTACACCTATCTCGGGGGTTCAAGGCTAGGGCGAAAATATCTCATCTCAAAATCCCAAAAATTGGCCCTGGTGGAGATCTTGTTTCTGGTAAACAGTTGTCCATAAAGGGGGATCTTAGAGCATTGAAGGGTTCCCCCATGCAATGTCTCTCTTTAAATTGTAGGGGTGTGGTGAGACCATCCAAAAAATATTCCCTCAAAAGGATGATTGAGTCAAATCAATAAGACATCATTTTCCTACCAGAGACTTTGGGAAAGAATTCATAAGTTTTCGCTCTATTAAAAAATTTAGTAAAAATATGGTGTTTTGTTTGTATGGACAATTGAGGATGCTTGAGGGGGGAGGCTGGCACTTGGATGGAATAAAAAAATGAAAAAAATGATAAATTGTATGAGATCTGATTATGGACTAGGGGAAATTATCCTATCGTCTGATTTGGGGATGAAATTTACTGTAATAAATATATAAGGGCCATACCTTGAGAGAGTTTCATTCTGGGAAACCCTGATGAACAAATCTATCTTCAACTCAGATACCTTAATTTGTTTTGGGTGGGGGACTTAATCTTTTCGATAGGTTCAGTTGAGATATGGGGTTGTCGTGCCAGGCCTGACTCCGTATCATATTTTTTATGCATCTTTTCGAAGGAAAAGGGATTTTAGATATTTTCCCCACAATATTATGCCCCACATGGAGAAATAATAGAGTTGGGGATGAGAGAATAAAAAAAAAATTGAGTCATTTTTTTTTGTCTTAGATAAACTTTTGGATGGTAATTTACATATGAGACAATGTGTGGGTACTGGTTGGGTTTCAAATCATTATCCAATTTTTCTTGAGGTGGAAAAAGGGATGTGCAAGCCTAGCAGTCTGTTCAAATTCAATCTAGAATGGATTAAGGAGGAAATTTTCAATGATTTGGTGAAGGAACAATGGACTCCCTTTGATACAAATTCAAGAGTAGCAATAGTTTTCCAATTTATTACCAATTTAGAGAAGGTGAAGAGATCTACAAAAGAGTGGGAAAGTTAAAAGCGTGCCCAGGATGAAAAAGATCTAGTGGATACAAAGGAAACCCTAAACTCCATTTATGATTCAACATATGGAGGCCATGAAACTCAGGAAACCAAATACAGGTTGATTCAAATGGAAGAAAATAAGAGGAAACTTCTGGACGACAAGGAAGCAACTTGAAGACTTAAAAGTCAAACTATTTGGCTGGAGAAATGAGACGAAAATAAAAATTTATTTCAGGCATATGATAAAGGTAGAAATATATCAAATACCATATGGATCCTTAAAGATAATAAAGGGAGGGATGTCTCTTCTTTTGAAGGGATAGCTTAGCTAGGATAAAATTACATCCGTTCCCTTTTCAAGGAAGATAGTCAGTCTTCAATTCCAGAAATTGTTAAGGTGGCAGGATTTTTTCCACACTTTGCTAGTGAAGAGGAAAACATGAACCTCATGGAAGAAGTGTCAGAAGAGGATATCAAGGAGGTCTTAAGAAGCTTTGAAAAGGACAAGATCCGGGGATCAGATGACTTTCCAATTGAGTTTTTCACAGGTTGTTATGATTTGATTGGGGTAAATATTTTAAAGGTGGTGGAGGAATCAAGGTGGGAAGGGCATATCTATGCTCATCTCAACACCACTTTTACAACCATAATACCAAAATTGGATGATCCACAATATTTTGAGGAATTTTGGCCAATCTTGCTCTGCAACTGCATCTATAAAGTGGTGGAACAAATCATTGCCAGGAGGTTGAACCCTATTCTATCATAGTCAATTTCAAAAGAAAAGTTTTGTTTCCTAGAAGGAAGGCATATTCATGAGGCCATTGGTGTGGCATGGGAAGGCTTGCATAGTATAAAGACAAGAAAAATAAAAGGTGTACTGGTAAAAATCGATCTATTAAAGGCCTATGATCGGGCGATCTGGCTCTATATATTAATGTTGTTGAAACACCTAGGGTTTGAAGTCCCTTTTAGAAACTAGGTTATGATATTTATTACTTCTACCACCTTTGTTGTCTGAATAAATGAAACAACTTCCCCATTTTTTCATGCAAGGAGAGGGTTAAGGCATGTATGCCCTCTCTCCCCACTGATTTTCCTGTTGGTGCCAGAAGATATTATCATATTATTGTCAGATGCAAAAGTACATGTTCTTTTTCGGGGTATATCTATTTTCCCTACTCTATATCTATCACATCTTATTTTTTTAGATGATGTTATTTTTTTTTGTGATGGACAAAGGGGAGATGCGTTGGGATGGCCAAAATTCCCATTTTACCCATGGGAGCACCACATTGTCTTGTGACTCAGCCCACAAGAATTTGAAGCATAATATGTGAATCTTCTCAAGTACCCCTTTAGGGATCCATGATAAAAACATCCAATAGACGGGGATGGCATCCAAAAGTGACTTTACAAGAACCATCCTTCCATATCTGGACATCCATTTGAAGCTCCATACCTTTAATCTCTTCTCCAATTTTTCTATCATCCAGACCCAATCATATTTTAGATAAATATTTGGCTTCAATCGAATGTCCAAATAACTATTTGTTTTGCGATAGATAGAGGGGAGAGGCCTTCAGTTGGATTATAGTAATGGAAAATATTAGAAGACAAAAATGGATATCATTTTGAGTAGTTCCACAAAACCTTTATATAATATCTTCTTCCCCTATAGCATTTGGACCATTTGGACTAATTTTTTCATCTTTATCAGTTTGATCAGCACTGCTCGAAAATTGTAAAGGCTCTATATACAACACTCTTTTATTAATCAGTACAACAAGATGTTTCTTTTGGTACAATTTATGTGTATATGATGAGAATTTAAGTCCTGAAAACGTTTTGTATATGTATGGACTATATCAACTGAGTCTTCATGACTCAATTTTTGTATATGTATGGGACTCCCATGACCCTTTATGGGGATACTTTCAGATGGACAACAAAAACATGGTTTCTCCATGTTTTCTATAGAATGCAAATTTATTTTCTCTTCGAATGAAATAAAATTTTAAAATATATATTAATTTATTAATCAATTAATACATTACATTATTAATGTATCAATTAATTAATAAGATACATTTTAATGTAAACCAATATTTTAATTTACACATTACATTAATGTAATAATTATTGATGTATTATTTTATTAGTGTATTAATACTTTATTTTAATCCACTTGAATTGTTATCTAATCTTTAACAAAGATTGCAAATTTGTAGATATATTTAATCTTAAGAAAGATTACA
>SNQJ01S0069294.1:51581-62686 GCA_010110895.2 Picea sitchensis
CTATGTTAATTCTCCTACCCATGAAAAATAAAATTAGTGAGAAATATATAAAAATTATATATGGATCCAAAATGGTCATAGTTTGTATCATGGTGTAATGTATAGACTCTATGATCCGTGTCTGGTGTACTTAAATGTTCTTATAAAAATAGTAAATCATCCTCAAATTTGAAGCTGATTTTCTATTAGTGTCCTTAGAATGAGTATAAATTCTCATCTGCAAAGTATAAAAGAAGTTGATTTCCTTTAAATGTTCTTACAACAAACACAAATCATCATCTATAATGTATAAATCAAGTATATTTTCTTATCGATGTCCTTAGAATAGTATAACTCATCATAGGCAATGTTTTGTATGACTTTCTATCAATGTTGTTCTAACAAGTATAAATTATTAAATGATTTGCTATCAATGTGATTAGAACAAGTATAAATCAAGTAGAATTATTATCAATGTACTTAGAATAAGTATAATTATTCATATACAAAGTTCAAGATGATTTTCTATCAATGTCTTTAGAAGAAGTTACAATAATCATATGTAAAGTTAAAGATGATTTGCTATCAATGCCATTAGAATGATTATGATCCTAATTTGTCTTTTATGTAATGAATCACATGAGTTCAAAGTTCCTTTCTTTGTGAAAAATGAAACAATTCGTTAGATTTTTTGTTAAAACTTGGCCAAAACTTCATTTTTTGTTACATGTAGAACATAAATCAGCCTTGTCATGTGACAAACATAACCCAACATTGCAATCTGATGAATAAAACTGAACATTACAACATGACGAACATAGTAATGTTGCAATGTGACGAACATAATGGCGTCATAGTCTAACAACCATAGTAACGTCACAATCTATCGAACATAGCCCCATTGTTGTAATGTGACAAACATACCCATATTGTTGCAATGTGACAAACATAACCTTGTCGTTTCAAAGTGATGAACAAAGTAATGTTGCAATGTGATGAACATAGTATTGTCACAATCTAACAAACATATTAATGTTGCAATGTGTCAAAAATAGCCTTGTCGTCACATTGTGACAAACATATCTATTTCGTCATAATGTGACCAACATAGCCATATTGTTGCAATGTGACGAACATATCCTTGTTGTTGCACAGTGACAAATATATTAATGTTGCAATGTGACAAACATAGTAGTGTCACAATCTCACAAACATAGTAATATCACAATGTGGAAAAAAGAGCCCTGTCATTGCAACGTGATGAGCATATCCCTCTCGTTGCAATGTGATGAACATAGCCATATTGTCACGATGTGACGAACATATCCTTGTCGTCACATAGTGATGAACATTGTAATGTTGCAATGTGATGAATATAGTAATGCCATAATATGACAACCATAGTAACATTGCAATCTGTCAAACATAGCCCCACTATAGTAATGTGACAAACATATATCCATATTGTTGCAATGTGATGAACATAGTCTTGTTGTCACAAAGTGATGAACATAGTAATGTTTCAATGTGACGAACATAGTAGTCTCACAATCTGACAGACATAGTAATGTCACAATGTGTCAAAGATATCCCTATCATCACAATGTGACGAACATAACTCCACCATCTTAATGTGATGAACATAGCCATATTGTCACAATGTGACAAACATATCCTTGTCGTTGGACAATGATGAACATAGTAATGTTGCAATGTGATGAACATAGTAGTGTCACAATATGGCAAACATTGTAATGTCGCAATGTGTCAAACATATCCCTATCATTGCAATGTGACGAACATAGCCCCATTGTCATAATGTGATGAACATAGCCATATTGTTGCAATTTGATGAACATATCCTTGTCATTGCAATGTGATGAAAATTTCTTGTTGTCATAATGTGACAAACATTTCCAAATGTTGTTTTTTGATGAATATAACCCATTGTCGCATTGTGATGTACACAACCCAATATCGCAATGTGATAGACATATCCCAACATTGCAGCGAGACAACCATTTTTTTTACATCACATTGTGGTGAACATAACCCATTTTGAAACTATGACAAACCTATTCCAATGCCATAATGTGTCAAAATAAACCCTACATTACAATTTTACAAACATAACCTTACGATGTCATGAGACAAACAAAACCTGATGTCGCAAGCTGAGGAACAAAACCTAACCAACATTACAATGTTATACTGTCATAGTAAACCATGGTTAAACACAATCAACATGGTCCAACATAATCAACGCCACAGAGTCTTCAAAGTTAATCCATGGGCATAGTCATCAATAGTCAACCATGGTTAGGTTCAATCATAATCAACCATCATGAAGGTCAACCATGAACAACCATACTAAACTTTGGTCCACGTCAAGCTGAACCATGGTTAACCATAGCGTTGGAGCAAGTTATTTTGGGAGCAAATTTCAAGGAATAACTAAGGAATGGACCAAAGAAGTAGCGCACACTAGGCAGTAAGGAAAAACAACACAAATTCAAAGGAAAAAGAAGGACAACATGATGAGGAAATGGTTGGATCAAAGAACAACTGTGCACTAGAGGTTGTAAAGTGGAAAAACCTAATACACTAGGGTTAGGGTTTTGGTAATCAATGTAATGGGTTTTATCCCACTTTTGGTAGTTTAAATATATGATTTATGAGGTAGCTAGGGGAGACTTGTCTCATATTTTTGGTAGAGAGTTTTGGAGAAAATTACTCAGTTAGTTTTGGAGATGAGTCTGTTTTGGAGTTGTAACTAAGGGTCAGGTCACAAATTATGGAGCTTGGTGCAACACTAGTCAGCCTCACTATTACTAAACTTATGATGTAATGTGTGCAACACAATATTTTGAGGAATATGAATAAATAAGCATAGAATGCCAAATATTTGTGGGCGTAGCCCAGGGGGGTGAACCATGGAAAAATATTGTGTCAATGTGTGGAATGTGTTATTTATGTTTTGCAATGTCTTTTATGATGACTGAATGGTTAGATGAATGAATATGTTAAGGTTAATTTGCAGTGTGAACTAGATTAAGCATGTTAGTTCTTGTAGAATGAATGTTAAAGGTTAATTGAATGGTAGATATTAATGATGATATGGTATATCTGATGAATATTGAAGTTGGAGAATATTTAGGTCTAACATCCCCATGAGCATCATCCCTTCCATGATTGCACACATTTGGGTCATGCAATCAACCATAAGTTATCTCAAGTGAGACTGCTTTGTGACCCCTATGCACAGTGTTTTCTTTTGGTGTCTAGAAGGGACAATGGTTTCTAGGGTTTTGTTGGAGAACTAAGGTAGAACTCGGGTTCAACCCATACATTCAGCAAATTGTTCTATTTCCAATTTGAACTCAGAAGATAGGATTGGAGGGGATTTGATCAAGATAATGCAGTGGTAGAAGGGAATGTTTAGACCATGGAATCTAACTAAGTAGTAAATTGAAAGATGGTTGCAAGAAAAACAACTCGAGTTTGTGCAGAAAGACAATAGAAGCCCCGGGTATACACCACGCCAGTATCTATAGAGGTATGTGTTTACTGATTTGCATGAGGTATATTTCTGTTATTTTCTATAGTTATTATAGGAGTGGATATTGAGGTTGAAGGATACTCATCCAACTAATAGGATAAGGCCAGTAGAGTGGACTACTGAGAATATTGCACAGTTGGAAAGAGTCAATAATAAATTCACACACGCAGTGGATTTCTCGTTAAATGGTATTGTTGTAGGATTTGTTACTGAGTTTGTAGTAGATATTGTGAAGTTATACAATGCTACGGAGAAGGATTTTTTGAAGGGACCAAGAGGATGATACATTCGATCATTTTACATGTCGATTAATATTTTATTGCATGATAAGGGAGTGATGACAATGGATTTAGATAGCTAAATCACTCTATGTGCATGGGGGAACTGAGGGAAGCACTAAGGAATATATGAGATATGGAGAGGGATCTATATGGAGGCTAGAAGAAGGAAGCAATGGGCCCCATTATGATGAATGAGGAACAAACCAAGGAGATAATGGATAGAGAAGGAGTGACGTGTAGTGGAAGACCCTACTAGTATAAGATCAGTAGTTAAAAGAGGGTAGTATTTGAGTGAGAGGGATTGGACAGTGATTAGAAAGAGGTAGAGGATCTTCATGCGATGGGGTATATTTAGGAAATATTATGCACCACATATCAAAGGAAAACCAGAGGTCAAGGGTCAGGCGTAGAAGAAGGATCTTGATTCCAGATCTGAATTAGTGTGGAACCCACAACCCCATGTGCAACTAATACATCTAAAGAAGAAGAACCATTTAGAAAACAAGTGATTAGTGGTAGAAGGATTTTAGTAGTACGTTAGTCTAGTGGAAATTCAAGTAAGAGTATAAGTTTAGCTAGTAGTAGTCAAGTATCTACACCGCATGGAGGTGGTAGTACAACAAACTTCATAATGGCAGGAGTAGATCCAATTATTCAATTACTAGATTTTAGTGGAAAAGGGTCGAAGGACCCAGAGAAGCACTTGTTTATTTGTGAGAATATTTGGATAGCTAAGAAGATTAAAGGTGAAGATACAAAAGTGGCACAATTGGCGATCAAATTCAGAGACTGTGCACTGGACTAGTATATGGGTCTCGTAGTAAACATTCCACAGGAAACACCTACAACTATCACATATGCGAAGAAGACATTGATCAATGAATTTAAATGACCTAGTTCAGAGGATGAGTTCATGAATGAGACGATAGAGATAAAACATAATCCAGGTGAGTTAGTTTGGGACGTTGATCAGAAGTTCAAGAGACTAAAAGGTAAGTTGAAGTATCCTATTACAACTATGAAAAATAGACATTTATTTGTTAACTCTTTATTTCCACATTTGAAGTATCCATTGAGGTAGCAAAAGTTCAAAACTTAGGCCGAGGCCTTGAAAGAAGCCTTGCAATTGGAGGAAAACTAGTATAGGAATACAGATCCAGTTGTGGAAGAGATGAGAGAAGATATGAAGAACTTAACATTTCAATTAAATCAAAATAAGGGAAAAGAGAAGACGGAATATGTCTAGTGCACATTATGCAGAACATAAGATCATCATGAGAATGAGTGCCCCACCTTTGCACAGTAATTGGGGATAGAAATACTGAATAATTTACACACAGGAGGACCATGGTATGAGATATGTAGAAAACATGGACATGATCCTTATAATTGTTCCATGATGAAAAAGTATCAAATGATTCCCAAGACTACATTTTGTAATTTTTGCAAGTCAGTTGGACATGAAGACAAGGATTGTAGAACCTTGGAAATAATGGAGGAGAGGACATCAGATACTTTTAGGGTGTAGGGTAAATTAATGATAGGACAACCTACGCAGTTGCATAGTAGCAATAGTATAATAACGCACAACAATTTATATTGTATCCGCAGTATAACAATGTGCAACAGTTTGGAGCACCATAGTAGTATAACAATGAGTAATAGTTTCCATCACCACTACAGTATAATAATGCACAGTTGTAGTACAACTAGGCACCACAGTATAGTACATCGTGCAAAGAAAATCAAGGAAATATAGGAGGATTCATAGGAGGAGGCCATGGAGGAAGAAGATTTGGAGGAGGTAGAAGACTAATAACTTGTCACAACTATAAAAAACCTAGATATTATCCACAACCACCTATGGAATGTATGTATTTTCGCACCACATACCATGAGACAGAAGATTGTCCGACACTTCTGGTAAATATTAAAGACAAAAGAAATCAAAACAATCAAAATGTTTAATGGATTGTTGTGGAAATTAGAGAAGAGGATGGGAAGAAGATCAATATAATTACTAGAGGTGGAGCGAAGATAGGAGTAGTACTAGTGGGTCAGAAAGATTACAACACCTCAATGGAATTTTGATGCACATAAAGAGAAGGAGAAATTCAAAGAGGCAATATATGAGATTTTGAAGGAGAATATTGCATCTACTTCATGTACAAATATGGGAGATCGTGTACCAGTGTATGGCATGCCACATCTATTTGATCAGACCAACAGAGAAAAACCATCAGAACAAGTAAGTAATCTGAGAAACTTTTTGGGGTCTTGTGTGAAGTTGTTGAATGATAAAAACTCTTTAAAGTATTACATAGTCTATTAGAAAAGTGCAATTTTGGAGAATATATGAAACTAGAACATAAGAGATTTAATCAGGTTTGTAATAAGAGAAGAAAAAGTAGGGAGTTCAGGTTGAATGAAAACATTGGAGACTTCAATATGGGGGATATCATACTAGAATTAGGGTCTGAAGTAAATGTTCTTCCTAAGAAGACATGGGAAGAGATGGAGGAACCTGCACTTGGATTTTCACCTATTCAGTTGAAGTTGGAAAATCAACATAGCGTGGTACCAATTGGTATATTGAAGGGAATACCGGTAGATCTAGATGGGGTGTGCACTATGGAAGACTTTGAGGTGATTGACATAGTAAATAATACTTCACCATATCCAACATTGTTGGGTCTGGATTAGGATTTTTACAATCATGATATTATCAACCTGGAGACTAGAAAAAATATCTTTGAATCAGGAGAATACAGATTTATTGTGCCATTAGATCCTTTAGAAGGAGGAAGGTATGTTGAACCTGTGATAGAAAATTTTATTATAGAAGACATAAACTAGTTGTATAGAACTACTGCACAAGAAGAATATTATGTGAACCCAACAACAGATGGAATGATGAGTTGGAGAAGTATTAGTTCCTATGCTTTAGAATATGAAACAATACCATAGAATTGGAAGTAGTGATTGCATGAGTTATCCACTAGAATATGTGTATGATGATGCACACACTAATATGGGTTGGTATAGAGGTAAGAAAACCTCCTACTTTTTATGGTCGGAATGATTTAGAGAATTTTTTAACAAAAATGAGTTAGAAGTTTTTGAAAGTTAGAGGTTAACAATTTTGGATATTGATTTGAAAGCTACACCTGCAAGTTAGTGGGGTACCCATAAGGAGAATATTCATAATTGGTATCAATGCAATCTCGGTTACTGTGCATTAGATTTGACGCAGAACATGATAATATATATGTGGAGAAGTATGACGGAATAGGAAAACCCAAAGAACATGTAGAAAAATGTATAATTCAATGGATATTAGTACCACCAGAGGAGTGGCCATATCACTTTATTCATACATTGGAAGGAATCCCAAAGAATTGGAACAATGCAGAGAAAGTAAAAATTGGAAGGGGATGCATCAGAAGTTTGTCATTACATTTTCATTTGAGAATGAGAGTCCAAAGACAGATACAACAATAAAGTTAGTCAGATATAGGATCTTTTAATAATGAGAAGTATAAATTGTGACATCTTATCAAAACCAGAAGAGACAAACAGTCAGACAATTGCTACATTGTTATCACATCATAGAAGAAGACCCAATAGAAGAAAACATGTGCAACAGAAATATAAAATAAGTTTAAGGGGAAAGAGAAGTACAAGGTCCACTATTAGAATCAGAAAATTATGCTACAGATTTGAATATAAAGAAGGAAAATATTGGAACAACATAAAATCCAAAGATTGCAAGTATTGGGGATTATTTGGAAACCCAGATAGTAGAAAGAATAACATAGTTACTGCATGAGTATAGTGATTTGTTTCCAGCAACATTTTCAGAGATAAAAGGAATAGTAGGAGAACTTGGAGAGATGAATATCCCTTTGAAACCAAATTCTAGACCAATAAGACAAAGACCTTACAGGTTGAATCCAATGTATAAGTATAAAGTGAAGGCATAAATTGATGAGATGTTAGAAGTTGGTGTCATAGAACCTGTGGAAGAATCTAAATGGATTATCCCTATGGTAGTGCAGGAGAATAAAAGAGGAGGAATAAGGATCTTTGTAGAATTGATGAAGCCGAATGATGATTGTCTGCATGATCCCTTCCCTACTCCATTTATAGATGAAGTTTTGGAGAATGTAGGAGGTCAAGAAGCATATTCATTCACTAATGGATTTTTAGGATATCACTAGATCGGAATAGCACCAGAGGATTGACATAAGACTACATTTGCAAAACAATGGGGATCATATCAGTACAGAGTGATGTCTTTTTGGTTGAAGAATACCCCTGCTATTTTTTCAAGAGTAGTAGTAGCTGCATCTAAATACTTTATTCATAAGCTTTTGGAATTTTATTTGGATGATTGGACAATGTTTATCTTATTGAAGGATCATGTTGAAGTGTTAAGAATGATGTTAGAAAGGTGCAAGAAGTTTCAGGCTTCATTGAATATAAAGAAATTCATTTTTAGCATACCTTTTGGTATTCTGTTAGGACATGTGGTGTGTAAACAGGGTTTGTTGGTTGATCCTGCTAAAATTGTTCTCATAGTTAACTTACCACCACCCAAATTAGTGTGCCAGTTAAAAAGTACAGTTGGTCATACATGCTGCTACAATAATTTTATAAGGGGATATGCACAAATTACTACACTGATGGAGAAATTGTTGAAGAAGGACATTAAGTATCAGTGGAGTGAGGAATGCCAACAAAGTTTGGATATCTCGAAAGAAAAAATGGTGACAACGCCAATTTTAGTGTTTCCAAATTGGTCAAAAGAATTTCATGTGCATGTGGATGCATCTACAATAGCACTTGGAGCAATATTAACACAACCAGGAGAAGGTGATATGGATCACCCTATAGCATTTTCAAGTAGGAAATTGTCATATTCAGAAAAAAAACAACAATACAATAGAAAGAAAAGGATTGACCATGGTGTATGCATTGTAGAAATTTAGACACTATTTGTTAGGCCAACATTTTAAGATGTTTACAGATCATTCTGCTCTTATATATTTAGTCAATAAGCCAATGTTGGGGGAAGAATATGCAGATGGTTACTCTTATTTCAAGAGTTTGACTTTGAAGTAGCGGTCAAGTCTAGAAGATTGAATGCATATCAAGATCATTTGTCTAGGATAACTAATGGAGAAGAACCAATCGGTTTGGAGGACAGTTTCCCATATGCACAACTCTTTTAAGTATAGATTGATGATGAATATTTTGTTGACATTATTGAATTTTTTAGTACAGAATTTGCACCAAAGGAATTTAATACTGCATAGAAGAATAATTTGGTAGATAGACCTACAATACCAACTAATTGCAGGTCTCTTGTACAAACTAGGAGCATACAACAATTTGAGGAGATGTTTCATGGGGCATGAAAGGCCCATAATTTTAGCATAAGAACATGAAAGAATAGTTGGAGGACATTATGCAGGGAAAGCTAATAGGCAGAAGATATTGCACACAAGATTATGGTGGCCAACATTTTACAAGGATGAAAAGGAGTATTTTCATAATTGTGATGTCAGTCAGAGGGTTGGAAATCCATTCAGGAGGGATGAGATGCCATTAAAACCTCAAGTAACTTTGAAAGTGTTTGACAAGTGGGAAGTATATTTTGTTGGACCAATTAATCTTCTAGCCAGAAGATCATGAGCAAGGTATACCATTACAATGACATAATATTTAATCAAATGGGATGAATCAACAACAATAAAGGATTGCAGCACAAAGACTGCAAAACACTTATTATTTGAGCAAGTAGTCACAAGATTTGGATGCCCTAGAATTATGATGATTCATCAGGGGACTCATTTTATCAACAATACTATTGAGTAAATGACTAAAGAATTTGAGATACTTCATTAGAAGAGCACTCCTTACAATCCTCAAGCTAATGGAACAATGGAATAATTTAACAAGATACTAGAGAATTATTTAACCAAGATTTGTAATGTGAACATGGATTATTGGGATTTGAAGATACCAACAATGTTATGGGCCTATAGAACTACATGCAAGAAACCTACAGGGAAGACATCTTTCAGATTGGTGTATGGATAGGAAGTAGTAGTTCCTATAGAGTATTTGATACCTACTTTTCGCATTGCAACCATTACAAACATGACAAAAATAAGCACATCTCAAAAAAGATTTGAACAAATTATGGAATTAGAAGAAGATAGAATTATAGCTGGTTTCCATCAGGAAGTACAGAAAGCAAAGGACAAGGCTTTGCATGATAGACACACCAAGAAGAAGAACTTCAAGGAAGGAGATTTGGTTCTCCTCTATGATAGTAAATATTTGCAGCACACAGGGAAGTTCGGGATGCATTGGCTAGGGCCATATGAGATAATTGTTTTCATAGATGGAGGTCTTGTGTAGATGCAATACTTAGCAGGAAAGGAGATGCAAGGATTGACAAATGGTAGTCGATTGAAACTATATAGGGATAGTCGACCTACTAACCCTCAGTAGATACCGCACAGAGAAGTGTAATTATACATAATGTCTATAGTAGCAACAAAGAGAAGAAAAAGAAGAAAAAGAAAAGAAAAAGTAGAAAAGGAAGAAAAATAAAAGAAAAAGTAGAAAAAGAAGAAAAAGACAAGAAACAAAACAAGTGGAAAATTGAGAAAAAGCCAAAAAGAAGTAAGTAGAGGGATAAGTGGTAGACAGATAGTTGGAAGATACAACATGCAACAGAAAGTAAATTGGTGTGAATAATTCAAGACACTACGCACAGGACAAATTTGATAGAATGAAAACACAATGCACTGAGACAGTGGCAAGAAAAGGAAAAAAGGTGATGAGTGAAAAAGTGGAATAAGATAGATCAATTATGACAGAGGATATAAAAGGGAAAAAGAAGGAAAAGGTAAACAATTAGTGTGATTTCGAGAAAACAGGAGCAGAGGAGAGAACATGTTGTGATTGTGTGAGGAGTTGTGAAGAATTCAGCTTAGATTTACAACAGAATTTTCCCGAGCTAGAGCAATGACACCACTAAAGTTTGGAGCACTAGACTAGTTCACAGGAAGGACAAGAAGTGCCAACAAATCGATAGAGGAGGCGATTAGGGTGGTAGATGTAGATGAGATGTTAAGCCCTAATATTGGCTCATTACCCCTTAATTGGGGCATATTATATTAGTAATGTTATTTTATTTATGTCGGCTTTAGGTCATTAGTTGTAATTATACCTCCTAGTCTCCTATATATACCAAGGAGACATTTTCATTT